>WURS02044098.1:0-11161 GCA_011762765.2 Rhinocypha anisoptera | reverse complement strand
TCTCTCTCGCTAACCAGGAA
The DNA here is from genome assembly GCA_011762765.2 of Rhinocypha anisoptera. Lineage (NCBI taxonomy): Eukaryota > Metazoa > Arthropoda > Insecta > Odonata > Chlorocyphidae > Rhinocypha > Rhinocypha anisoptera. The sequence continues at coordinate 11,141 of WURS02044098.1, read as the reverse complement.
TGCGCTGCGGCGGGAACTTTGAATGCCTTTTTCGTTGACTGTTATGGCGCAGGAATGTACCAAATTATGTGATTTAATTATCCGCGCGTTTAATTGGTTTAGTGGCTAAATAATAATGATCAAATAATCCTTATTGAAGAGAAATAGCGACGTTATAAAATCAGTTTTGGTAATGTTTACTACACGTTTTTCGTGAAAAGTGGTCGTCTTGTAAAGGAAGTTGAAAATTAATAGAGCATTTTATAACTTCGTATTTTGTGTATTTATTATTAATATTTTTATCTTTATTTGCAATAGGAATCCATTTCCTCAAGTCGTGATCTATTTAATCATAAAAGCTGTTGTGTTTCTGGCGTCATCCTTAAATGCACTTAATAATTAAGTTTTGAATAAATTATCCCGTTCACAACTGTAAAACATTCAAATGAGTAATTTTTAGATCTATACAAAAATTTTAAAGTGGTAAAAGAGATTCCATCTACAATAAAAGATATAATTCTGTCCATTATACGGTAAACATTTCGTCTCGATCCTTGTCAACTGTGGGCCTTTTTGTATCCCATCACTTTGTCGAGGATGACTCATTACACAGATTATGTTCTTTGAATTGAATTTCCACGGTCAATAAGACGATTTCGATGAAATGAATGTCTGATTTTTTATTGCGATTGACAGGAGAAGTACCTATGTACGTTTCCTGTATTTTCTAAGGTTAGATAATCTTCATTCTTCTTGCCCTTCAATCCGTCTTTCAGCATTGGCGAACGGAATTATTTAACTATCCATAAACCTTTTCTTGTTTTAGCAAATTCGTTTACTTAGCCGAAATAAAAGGTAATTCTCGCTCGTATATACGATCGACGATCAACTTATAGGACAACATCCTAGATGGGTTTCGCTTATTTCTCAAATCTGTCTATCATAAGGCTCAGCAAGCATTCACTGTCCTTAAAACCGTTTAAATATTAAAAATTTACGACAAAATAATACATATATAAAATAACCCATGTCTAACAATTGCAAACAATTATTTCATTTTCTTTCGGAAAAATCTGTATTTAATTCACATTAAACATTTAATTATAGATTCATGAACTATACTTATATCGAAATTTGGATGTCATTGATAGAACATGAATAGAATATCGAACCCCTTATTTATGGTTAATAAAGAAGCGGAATTTCAAAATTTCGTTAACATATGTTAAATATTGTTAAAAATCAATTGGTATTGGTAAAAATTCAATATTGAATATGATTTCTAGAACATTGTTATTTGATAACAATCTTTGGTGTGGTCCTGTTCAAGGTACAGCAATAAACACTGTTTACCATTGTAAAATACTCATGTCCCCTTATGGTTAATAAGTCATAAAGGTCGTTTTCGACATAACAACTAAATGTACAGAGGAAAAATGATTTACACCAATCCGTTTTGGCCACTCCTGGAAAATCATTAGTTGTTGTATTTTATTTTTTGAGGTGCTAAGGTCATTTCACAAGGTGAAATATTAGATTCATATGTAAAAGCTATTTTAGTTAAACTAATGTTAAATTAAAATATCTTAGCTGAAAAATAAGTTCTTTTACAAATAAAATTTACTGAGGAGGTTGTCATCTGGAAGAATTCTATAATGAAACTGATAGTAACATTTGCATATTTATACAGAAAAATATAAGACATGACCAGTTCCGACATTAATCATCATCTGGTCCAGCATCAGTCGCCATCATCTGGTAATTATAACCAGATGATGACAGTTTTCGTCAAAACCAGTTGTCATATATTTTTCAGTGGAAATATATATAAGTTACAACCTATATTTTGTTTCTCCCACAAATGTGATAATTAAAACCAAATAAAATAAATTGAAAAATATATATACAGTGAAACCTCTCTCTTACAATCAGAAATGGTCCAGCACAATGTCAGAGGTGAAACCAAGTGTACTGCATTTTATCTATATTGGTTTTACAGTGCACACACTTTATTGCAGAGATTTGCTATCAGAAAAATTATTCTATTGTCAATTATCAAATCTGATTAATTCTAATGAAATTAAAATTAAAACAAAATTATCAATTTTCACAAATTTGAACACAAAGAGAAATTTTGTAAATCCAACTTATATGCCTTGTTAGGCATAAGTAAATCATTAATTTTTGTTTGGTTCTTTCTTTTTGAGACAAATTCTTTCTCGATATTTAGTTGGACATCAAAGAGACTATTTAATGTTTCACTATAGCCTTTTGAAATACAAAAATTCTTTAGTGCTTCAATTTGGCTCAATGCATCTTGGTTATATCTTCTGGTATATCCATTTCCAGTGCTTCCTTTCCTTTACCTGCTTCACTACCTTTAGCTACTAATAAATTCCATCTTTAAAGAAACATTTCAACTTCGGGTAAGGAAAACCAATGTGAAGGGTGTCCATTTAGGAGAAAAAAATCTCAAAAAAGGTGTCCATGTCCTTAAGTGGGTTGCCCATAAATAAGAACCTTACAAGAATACATATAATTCTGCCAGGGATCAAATTCTGTCCATACGTGGGATGTATCCATAAATGGAGGTTTCTTCCTATATTAAAAATAATGACCTACGAAATCAGGGTTGAAATTAGCCAACTGACAACATTTTTTCAGTTAGACCGGCTGCTTTTATAAATTTATAAATGAAGTCTGTACATGTCATCCCCCAAGGCAGATTCCAGATCTCTGCTGATGACTGCCCACATTTTGTTGTATTTGCCACAGTTGATTCAGAAAAGCCAGACTGAAATAGAACAGGCAAGACACCATCACATGGTGTCTTCTCTTCTGGGAAGAGGTATTAATATGTGAAATAACAATACCTTATCCCCCAAGATGGATGACAGTGCAGATGAGATCCCTCTATTTCTCATAGGTCCATGCTTATAGCAAAGTATTCCACAGTGGGGGAGTTTTCTTTTTGGTTTCCCTACTCCATGATAGTAAAGGACCACACACTCATAGGCTGCGTCTGATTTTGATCCATCTTTAAAGATGGGGATGAAATTGGAGTGGGAATAGAAGAAATCAAGGAAGATACTGGAATTCTGCATCTTAAGTTCCTTGAAAGAGGTTTATAGTTGACCATTAAAATTTTTTGGTGGGTTGCCAGAGGACACTGCATCAGCATAGATGCTCATCACGGGGCTAGTCCATAAAGGTCCAGTGGTGAGGTCCATTGTGTACAGAGATTATAGGTTACAGTTTTTAAAAATGAATGTAACCCCTAAGAATATATGAAGGAGCCATAATCTAACTTAGACCACACCAAGGAGAGGTACATTAGCAACACTATGGTGTGGTCTGTTCCCCATGTTGAATGACTTAAAAGACATAAGACAATTGACAACATTTGTCACATAGGAATTGGATGTTCTCACCAATCCATCTGTTACCCAGTGACAACCCTAGAAAAAGGACTGAGGGTACATATGGCAGGAGTCTACCCCTAAGTAGACTTTAATACCTACTCATAAGAAGTAACCTTCGGTGTCCTGTAGTTGATGAAAGAAATCCTGTACTCCAATATTTGTTATGTAATTACATATTTACCTGTCCAGGACACCTTTTTTGCTTCTTAGCAAGGTCATGTGCACAGCTGGTGTAGACAGTTGACTGTTGCCCATGTAACCAGTAGATTTGGGATTGTAATCATGCCTCACTATCCATTCTTCATATTAAATAATCATGAATGGATATAAATTAAATAATAATAAATATCCCCCAAACATATGGAACATAAAGATTTAATGTTTTTTTGGAGGGTAAAATAAAACCATAGAAGCAGAGAGACACTTCATTGTTATTAGAGAGAGAAAAGATGTTCCATGGGAGAGGAAAAATCCCTTCAGTATAAAAGAAATTCATCTTCAATCCCATTTATGCTTTCTCCAGTATGATTTCTTCAGTAACCACAGATGACATGAATCCATACCTATGAGCACTCTCCACTGCTACATTTCTTTTCCATTGAGCAAAATGAAAGGCTGAACAGCAGCATTGTGGCAAAAGCAAGTAAAAAGCATAGTCTGCAAAACAATATAGAATAAAAAACAATCCCCCATATAAAGTTCCTGTTTCTTTCCTTCAAAGACAAAGATCACATATAATGTCTTGTATGTTCAAAAGGTATATTTCATTAAAGCAGTTTTTTTGCATTGCATTAAAGCAATGGTTAAGTTTCAATGCTAACCTTAAGCTACTTGTTTTTAACCTTGATAGCAACTTCTAAAATTTTATGCAATATGTATTGTTTTGTGTAAAATGTTGATATCTTTCAGTATAGATTTGTAATTTGAAGCCTCAATACATACATTGTACTAAGACAAAGTTACAAGTAGTGTTGAGAAATACCTTACCTTAGTGGTTATAAGAAAAAGATCAATATTCTATCTCGATTCTCAGTTTATCAACAATCTCGATTCAATAAATAAAATCAGGACATTTGAAAAATCCTGCCAAAGCCTTGATTTAACCAAATTTGGAATAGATTAAATTGAATTCCTTCCTCTATTTTGAATCTGAATGGTCTGTGTACTTTAGATTATCTTCTATCATTATTGTTTTCAAGCCTTATCTTGAGAGATATTTTAGAATCCTAATAAAAATATAATAAAGTAACAGGTTTGAAACAAAGTACAACATGATTATACAAAATTTTGATACTTATGGTATTAAATTTTAAAAACTCTTCACATAAATTTCTCAATGTTTAAAATGACAATAATTGTAGAAGCAAGACCTGCCTTAACTTCCCTTAAAATCATGTAACATGGCTGCGCATTTTTTAGCTGTCCTTAAATAAACATTTTCCATTATATTTTCTCACCAGTTAATCTCGGTCTAATTATAGTCTTCCCCTCTCCCCTTGACTAATTCTTCATTTTACAGTAAATCGGCATGCCTCATTGTATGTCATAAAATTTTCCCTCTTCTTTAGCGTGCAGGCAAAAAGTTTATCTTTTCATATAAGATATGGTTTCAGGGGTTATTTGGTGAAATTCTTTCATTATGAAAGGTTTTAGAGAAACATTTCATAGCACCTGATGATGCTATTCCACGGCGAAACTGTGACGTGAGTGAATAAATATTTTTATGTGGAATTGCAGGGTGTTTCTCTAAAACCTTTCATAGTTTATCTTTTCATTGATTATTCGTCATGCTTCTTATGTGGATTATTGATACATATTAGACATAAACTGAGAGATACATATATAGGTTTAGTCTCGAACCCGGTACACCATTTAAGTCACTCATTGTGCTATAAAATGAGATATAGCCATCGCCTTTGGCCATTAATGTGTTGTTACACTATCATCAATCCATGAAATCCTGGCCCAAACACATTGAAAATTCGATACATTTTAATCCGTTGGGTGAAAATTATCCTCTCTCTTGAAATTAAAACCTCCACTTTGAACATAATGAGGCCGCTAGTTGCAGTTTTAACAAGACTTTTTCAAAAGAGTAGGTAAATAATTTTATTCAAGTATTACGCGAAATGGACATTGGAGAAGAGAGTTTGAGGGAATTGATATAACGGGAGAGAGAGATAGAAAAAGAATCACCTTTTTATACGGGATGAAAGGATGAAGGGATTTCCTGGGGCTTAATGTTTTTGATTGCAGATTTAAGCCGAACACAAATGCACTATTCGGCAATTATGGATGCAGGCAGTGGCGGGATTATTTTCCTAGTGTTTTATTAATAGAACCTAATATAGGCCTATCAAATTTCAAGGTATAGTTAAGTAACTGACTCCATATGGCATCTCATTAAATCACTGGTATATTTCAAGTTTTTACGGGTGTGCCAAAACTGTACGTCATTGCTATGCTTTTATACATGTGCTTTATCCTCGTCGAGTGGACACTAATGCTTATTTTCTCGAATATTTCAAGGTTCATCATCCCATACTTGTCCGCCACATCGGTAGGTTTCCTCATGACTGTCTTCTCTACCCAGCTCTTCTCTCAGCCAATCTCTACGTATTCACAAAATTTCCCCCAAAATTCATATTCTTCAGCAGACAGCATTCCCTTTCATCTATTTCTTTCCACCACCCTGTCTGTCTATTCCAGTCACCAACAAACAATCTCTTCTCAGGAAATGTCGCATCCAGTTCTTTCTTCTTCCAATCTTTTTCAACGAGGCCCTTTTTTCATCAGCTTTCCTCAACACTACATCTAAAAGAAATACTATCCAAGCCGACACAGGGCCGCACGGCAGGGGGTGATGACACGCCAATTAAGCATTCTCACAAGCAAACATGCATAAAATATTTGGAATAAACCAGGAAATTTCATGAAAAATATTCATATTTATTACATGCAGGATCAATGTTAACAATTGTTGGAAAGTATCTCACGCAAGCAAGATTATGTCATCTATCATTATCAACCAATCATGTTTGGTTCCAGGTAACGCTGCAATGTAATCTACAAAAGTTATATATTCTATTCTTTTTCCTCCCAAACACACTACTGGTCTACCACTATTTGATTATTTCTTCCGAATGCTCATTACATAAGAATGGGGAGATTCACAATCCTTGTCTTCCTTAACATCCCAAGTAAATCTCAATTGTCACTACCTACTATCCACACTCTTGCAGATTTACCTAAATAAGTTCATTATTATTTATTCTTATTTATTTCCGAAAACCAATTCGATACTCTAGTAAAGCAGTTAGTTTTTCCCATCTCACTCTGTCGAATGCATTTTCAAGATTCAAGGGCTACATGTACTTTCATTTATTCTGCGTAAATATCTCTGTGATTGCTTTCATTAGGGCTGTAGCACTTCTAATTCCGTCCTTTCAAAATTAAACCATAATTTTCCTCTTCAACTGTCTTTTTTAACGTCCTGTATACACTTATTTTATTTGATTTCAGTAGAATTTTGGCTACATGAGGTATCAAATAAAACTTTTTTCTTTAACATTCCTATGGCAAAATCACTATTTCTCTATTATACTTTTGATACTGGCCAAATTCATACATTCATCATAAAGCTTATGTATATATAATCCCTTACTTTATCTAATGATTTTATCAATTCAAATTTAGATTCGTCTATTCTGGTTGATTAACCGTTTTTTCAAGGTTATGGTGTGTGTCAAATCTTTTGTGTAAATGGTGACCATGGTAAATTCAGTACTCTGACAAATATATATCTATATACATGCGATATTATTTTACTTTTGAGGCATTTAATTATTTTGATTTATGAGTGTAATTTCAATATATGTCAATGTCATTTACCCCCATGTAAACATATTAACACAAAAATAGCATGAACTATAAAACATCCTGTTAGGAAATAGAAGAGAGTTATGGAAGATCAGTTCCTATTGCATGGAGTTTTCCGTCATTATTATTTATTACTCCTCGTTTGAAATCTATATAATTTTTAAATACATACTTTCACTTATAATATCATTTTTTTGATCTTATGATGTGACATTTGCCTTAAAGAAACGCTGTTTAAACGTTCTGAGGCGTTTATTTCTAAGGAAATTCAGCTCATTGATTAAAGTTGGTGTGCTTATATTCTCCCTTTAGAGGCTGTTAGTATTCTCATCAGTGCAATCACTTGGAACTAGCATAGCTTAGTGTTTGATCCATTAACAGCTCCGGTGGTACGTTGCTGACACATGTCGAAAATAGGTAATATGAGGGGTAAACACTCAAGCACTCACCTTTACTCTTCAAATCCCTGCACTCAACTAGGGAAATTTCCTTGTATTGGGGACTTCAAGATGAAGTTCTCAACAGGAAGCAATGGCTAATTGATGCACGGTGATGAGAAAGAGGACTTAGAGGGACCGTGAAGCTTGAGATGGAATCTTTCAGTATCAGGCCCGGTTCAATGCGTGACTTCCAATTATGTAAAAGTTGTATCACGAAACTCTAGGTACTAACTAAGCTTTGATGGGGGTATGTGGGACCCATTAAGGTTTTAAGGAAGAAAATAACGAAACAAGGAGACGAGCGAAAAAAAATGTACTTAAGCCGAGACATCAGGTTTATTCTGTCATCACCACATGGTGAAAGATGCGGGCACATAAAATACGGCATATAAAAAACGGGCTTGTTTTTGTTCGATGTCGCTACGCGAGCGACTTTTTACTGTTACAGTGAAAGGAGCTCTAGGGATTAATAGCATGTTGGTAAAATCGCTGACTAATTGCTGTCTTATCGTTAATGTCCATGCTAGCATATTTCATTCTTGAAACCAGAGGGTGAATCATGGGAAATTCTGTACACATATATATTAAATACACCCTATTATCCGGTTTACCCTTGTAAAGGCGATTCAAATATTTCAGTATTATATTTTCCACATTTCAAAGTAAATGCAAACTAATTTCAACTATATCCTCCATTCTGGAAAAAATAAATCTCGTATATTTATTTATTTATATTTTCCTGGAATCATTTTTTCAAATCTGTTTTTATTTTCTTCCACGCGCAAGTGGCTTTACATTGATTTGATTTTGATTTGATCTGATTTGACCAAAATTGGATGGAAGTAAAACTGAAAACTGTAACCTCATTTCTCTAAGTATTACGATTTTGAAACTTGTTTTGGTTGAATACTTCTGCATATTGTAAAGCTCTGCAAACAGCGGATGCAAATGATTTAAACATTTTATAAAGCTAATGACTAGATTAAACTCAATATGATGTGTATTTAATATTTTACATCGTTGAAAATATAAATAAACCCATTTTGCCATGTGCATTTTAACATATAAATTAGCATCGTTAGCTAAAAGACGAGATCAATTATAACCTTTTAAATATAACATTTTTAACTCTGTCCTTGAATTTGCATAACCAATAATATTAATTTTTAAGCTCTCCTTTGCTCGGGTTGAATACAAAATCGAATCATATTAATATGTGAAACTATTGGGTAACAATTAAAATTCGCATAAAAAGCAACAAACAGAATCTCTAATAATCCTGATTACATATTCAATTTTTAACTTTTCATTTCAATGAATGGGAAAAATCGCGTAAACTTTTAAATATACCATCGATTGCTGTTGTGTAAGGATATTGCTTGAATAATTTATACTCTCAATAATAGTTCAAAAACATATCATTTTTAATTTACATGGTTAAATTCGTTCCACATTTTTAATTGTTTAGATCTGATATTTTCAAGGAATTGTAGGAGATATGGAGCAAGACTCATCTTTTATCCAGGATAGGCAATGAAGTTAAGTCTTGAAATACAAACATAGTCTTTGAGCAAAAAAGTTAAGGTTATTTAGAACAGATGAATCAAGTGTCGATTTTATCTACTATTAATCCAAAAAATAAAAACTTAATGAAATCTATGTTTAATATGTAAAACAAAATGTATTAAAACTTAGTAAAACATTACGTCAAGAAAAATTTTATACTGGAGTAATTTATCCAAATTACTTTATTCTGTAAAGGTGCCTAATCAAGAAGATGAATAGGGATATAATTTTAGCACAAAACCTCGTAAAAATATATAAATGCCATTTGAATAATGACGTGTAACTACAAAAGAGCAAGGGTCGCTAAAATCTTAAGTTGTAGTAGAAATGGAACATAAGGAAAATAAATAAATACATTTAAACGACTGAATAATAAGGATAAGAGTAGCAGAATTAGGAGATTAAATGAAAATGAAATGAAGTTTGGTAATGGAGAGACGATTAAAGATTTGACAATGATTCAACTTCTCAGGGAAAACTATAAATGGACACTATGATGTAAATGCTTTATATTCCATTAATCTAAACACAAGGGAAAAATCATTTTAAAAGGTCTTAAACGTAATTGTTTTATCATAAGGAAATATACTACCATTAATATATTTTAATTAAATAAATAAATCAACTAAAGGAGAAAGGGGTCTTAGTCTCTTGTAAAAGGTTTAAGGGAATTGAGTGATCAACAACTGAAAAACAGACTGATAAGAAATTGAAAAAATGAGAAGCATACCAACACAATGATGCAGCTGCCTGGAGATTGAGAAATACTATTTTACATAACATTTATATATAACTTAAGGCACATAATTTATTGGTTTTGCGATAAGTAGAGACGATAAATGCTAGAAAGTTATTTGGCGTCTCGCCACAAGTGAATGATGAAAGTCACACTGGTCGAGTCACAGCGCCTCACTCGACCAAAAGAAGGAGAAAAAACTGTATCATTGGTCAAAATCTGAAGATAAAATAATTTTCCTATAAAAAGAAATGTAACCTTGCATATATTTACAGAGAATAAAGATGCCAATTACCAAAATAAAGAAAAATAATTTCATGAAAGGATAGCGTATGAAAATTACTTCCCGGCTAAATTTTCTGAAATTGTTAAATTATTGAATCATTTTCCAAATATTTATCGCCCTTTTAAAATAAGGTTAGCATTAGCATTTATTTAAAATGAAAATGTACAGATTATGAGCACAAACTTGAGAAAAATCCATTTAGTTCAGGGTAAACTTCAAAATTCATTCATCACACTGCAAAGTTCTGTGACATTATCTTTAAAGCCAGTTTATTTCAATAAATTAATGCTAAGCAATAAGTTTCATTTGCAATTTTCCGTTATATACGTGTGATTTGAAGAGTTTGGTAATATTGCTAGCGACTAATATTCAATTAAAAAAGAAGATGGAATATTTACTCCACATAGGGCTTTTTTAAGAATTTTTCAAAGGCAGAGCTACAGATAGATATGGCTGCAAATCTCAAATCGTAAGCATTTTTTGGTAATTAATTTTGATATAAAACTGGCCAGTATGGAAGACTGTGTTCAGGCCAGAAACCTGTATCAAGGAAAGAAATTAAGACTTATAAATTTTAAAGGGGTTTCCTAAATAATATTCCATCCTATAAACGAATAAATTTAGTTTTATTTTTGGATACATCGACGTCTACATCTACATCTACGTAATACCATGCAAGCCGCCACAAGGGGTGTGGCAGGGGGTGAGCCATCACCATACATTTACATACACATGATACAAGTCATGCATTACGCTCAAAAAGAAGAAACTATCATGCAAAAAACTAATACGAGAACTACAAAACATGCTGGACAATGTCACACCGCTCACAA
>WURS02044087.1:0-11161 GCA_011762765.2 Rhinocypha anisoptera | reverse complement strand
GTGTTTTTGTGGATTTTGGGTGTGAGGGGGAGGGGGGGGGGGGGGGGGGGGGGGGGGGGGGCAAAGGAGAGAAGGACGCGGGCACTGTGCCCCTTTCAAAATTTAATATGAAGCTCACCATTCCCGCCGGCCCCCCTCCTTCAGTCGTGACATTCCGCCCGAGTAATTTTCCAAGAATACGCCGCATTCCAGTGACCTCTCTCCTATATATGACTTCCTATCCTAATTCCACTCGTGAATTTCAAACATTTCCGCGCCTGTCCCGTTCCGCCCCTCCGCGCAAAAAAAAGAAGAACGACGGGCCGCACTCGGCGGAATCACGAAATTATTTCATAAGGCTTGCAGAGAAAATAATTACTCTACGGTCAATTACCGCACCAAAATATACGATATGTGCAACAGTACAAGCGGGATCGTGTCTTACAGAATTGATCAACCAGGGGCTGGGTGCCTTTCTACTTGAATCGGAAAAGGAAGCGAGTACTTATTTTATAAGTTTTACTGTATTTAGAGAGATTCAGGAAAAGTACTGAAAATGCATTATTGTCACATGACATTATAAATAGTTTAACAACTGGAGGACAATTGACAAGGGGTATTTTCCCGTTACTTCGGCTAGTGATTAGCCGGCCGGTTTAACCGAGTGGGTGGCGTGCTCGCCAGCTGACTCAAAGGCCGCGGGTTCGAATCCCTTCTAGGGTATGGATGTTGCATTTGTCTCAAACTAATTTCCCCTACTGGTCGGCACCAGCAAGGGCATGTGCCCGTAAAAATATGCCAAAATCACATACGAAATCGACTCCCAGTTTAACCTGGCAAAATCTTAAGACGAAAAAGAATTAGGTTATTGATATCGAGTAATATATTTTGTATTCGTTCCTTTAATCATTCTTACAAAAGGATCGCAATTATTCAATACTGAAACGCCACCTATTGATATGTTGTGTATGTATGTTTATATATATATATGTACAAACAATAATATAAAATTACGAAAGGGACAGTAAACCATAATTGGGGCAAAGAAAATGTTGTGTGGAGGAGGGAAAATATTATTTATCGTGCGTTTTCACCAGTTAGAGACTTTCGATATAAGTGAAAGTATATAAATGATGGTGACGAACGGTGATCTAACGGTTACAGTTTGTTTTCGATGAACTCCAGATTAGAACTAGAGACCCTCACCTTCATATAACTATCTCCTCAATGCTGCTGTGTGAAGAATGAAGAATTAAAGAGGGATTTATTGTAACCCATCGTTTAACCTTACTTTATTCTCTCGCCTCTTCCACCCCTTGCAAGCAACATATGTACTCTCTTCCTTCCCTTTCGAAGGCTCCTAAGGCTATTTGCAGGAATAAGTAAATCGAGATCAAGTGAAAGAGGCAAAATCAGTGGATACGGTGCTCAACATACCACAATTAATAATCCAACAGTTTACAGTCCGCCTATTGGTTAAAATACTAACTGTCCCTTAATACAAATCCGTCTTCAACTGTGAGTGGTTCCTACCGGCCGTTATTCTATCTAAAATACCCATTCTTTTCTTTAACTCGCTTACCCAAAATTCAAACCCTCCATTTCTGTCTTTACTAACCCATCGCCTCTGAGTATGCTTTCATCCACTTTTCCTGCCTTTTTCGGAATTAACTTAATTATTACCTCTACTTCCGTCCCACTCTTAATACTTCTGAATTAGTTTTCTTCTCCGCCCACTTTAACCTTCTTAATCCTTCGCTAAACCCACATCTCAAAAATCTCCAATCTACGCTTCTCACCCTTCCTCATGGATCAGGTTTCGGATCCACTAATTGCTAAGATAAACATGAGGGTTATGACTAATCTGTTCTTCATGTTTTTTATTAATTTTAGTTAAAATGATAGGTGGTATAAAGAACAAAGGAATAATGAGGGATTTATGGTAAGTTGAGGTAGGCTCTGTAGCTCTAATCAAGTGTTCATTAAAAACCGACCTTAACCGTTAGATTGCCCTTCAATGTAAGAAAATAATGAGTACTTTATTCCCAAAATCAACTACAGGATCTTTAAATACTTTTTTATTCTCCAGAATCGACATTAGTTCCCATTTAAAAGAGTTGGAGATTGCAATCTGAATTATCTGTTCATTAATCGTAGAGACACAATGCGGTCAAAAAAATGGGGAGTTAATTAAGGAATCCAGAACAACTTCAATAGAAATACTTAGGTATCATAATTTATGATTAAATTGGTTTATGACACGATTTCCTAAATTACGATAAACTCGAGGATTGGATTATATTTATTAGAAATATCCATCGAAGAGATTATCGGGAAATAATTCATTCTATTGTGAAACAATTCTGCAAAGTTGCAGAAAGTTAATTTTTTTTCCTTGAATGACTATCATTTTCCTAGATACCTTCCAATATATCCGAAGTCATTCTGATTCCCTATATTGTATTTTAGTGAAAGAATTCTTTAAAAAATTAACGGAAAATATTACGAAAACCAGATAATGAATCAAAGGAAAAATCCTTTGATAAATCGTCCGTTTAATCCAGTGCCTTTTTCAGGAATTTGCTCAAATCAACACGCAAATCTAGGCGTTGGCATGCCTTGGAGATGGATGGAGACTGAAATGGAAGAATGATTGATGCACTGAGGCAAAAAGGATTAACTGATGCCGGCCGGGTAGCTCGCTCGCCGACTAACCCAAAGGTCGCAGGCTCGATTCCCACCCAGGTCATGGGCGTTGTGTTTGACCATTAGAGTTTTTTTCTGTGATTTGAAGAGGTGCGAAACTCTGTTTGAAACAGCTGTCGAAGCACCCTATAAACAAAAATACTACTATGAACTGCTACAGAGTACAAAAAGGAGGTGTAGTTTAGTAATAGTTTATCATAATTCCATTAAGAAATAATGCGACCACGTCATATATGATAAGGTTGAATTGGTCAATTAACACACAAAATTCAGGTCATTGAAACATTAACATAGATAGGGAATTGAGACCAGTTTCAGACTGCTAGTGTGGCGGAAGCAGGGACGAAAAAAACACCAAGCAAAGAAGGCCAATCAAAATTCCAGGACGGTCAGAAAAAAAGATTTCAAGCACTAAGATGCAAGATAAATTTAGATTGTTTAAAAATTCTTAGTTTATGCTAAAATTGAAGAACAAATAATGTAAGCATAAGATAATGCAAAAGCAATTATTAGATTTGAAAATAATCGACTGAATTCTAAGGGTTTATGTGACATGCATCAATTCAATTCAATTTGGTGTTTATTTCCGTGGATGTGAAACTTTTACAGCAGAATAAGTAGAATAAATAATAGAATATTTACATAACCACGGAACCCCGGTATAGGATTTCTCCTCTTCGGGGTAGCGCCTTACGCTTTAATTGGAACAGTTTTAGGACTCAGGCACCGTATTTTCTTTGGGAGCGGACACAGCCTGGTATTTACCCAAGGGCGGAGTGAAACCCAAAAAACCTACGCCAGGCCACCGGAATGATAACAGTTATATTTTATCAATTCGGCGAGGCTACCAGTTATATCGCAATCCATCGTAACAAGAGTTTTCAACTTTGGTTTTGTCAAAGCACTATTAGTTCCTATAATTTACAAGTTCCATCATGAAACATGGCATAAGTTTCTCCTGTACAACTAAGTTGGTTGACGCCCACATCTTGCATTCTTGGCTTCATTCCTTTCATGAACCACTCACGTTGAATTAGAATCATTACCGAAAATCGGCGAAAGACATCCTATAATGAGAATTTACGTATCAGAATATTTCTATTCGTTTCAGGTGAAATATTAATGAAAACGACTACTGACGAACACACTGCATAGGAAATTCATTACCGTTTCCTCATCAAAGGTAAATTTCGGCTTGACAATTTCATAATAGTTCCCCATCATTATATTATTTCTTAGGTAAACACTCATGGAAATCAATGCTAAATATTTCTTAGGTAAATCACATGGGAATCAATACTAGACATGAAATATTGTGTTTATTGGGAAGGATGTACGCTTTCATTTAAAGATATCAAGCTTCACAAACAAAACTAGCAAACAAACTTGAAACTCGATAGCCAAATAATCTTATCTTGACCTTTATATTTAAAATTTTGAACATGAAGAAATCGTAATATGATAACGTTATTTTAAGAGAAAAAGATTCAAACATTTATTACCAAGATAATTTAATTTTCAAGGTTACAACTTAAATTCTATCAACAATTTCAAACTTAAATTAACCTAAAAGTAATTGCAACAGTGAAAGTAATTTAAGAGAATTATAACAAAATGAAAAATATCTTATTGATGCCATATGTTATACTGTGTATTGCAACAAAGAAATTTCATCATTCCTTTGATGATCTTAAATTCGCAGAAAAGTATTTTCTTTCTGGTGACGCCATAGAAAAGTGGGTATCGAAATTATTGGGAAACTGGAATTATGTTCGCCGAGGAAAAATGAGTTCTTGTTTTGGAATGAAAAAGGATTTCTCTCGACGACAAAGAACTTAATTACCACAAATGACAAAATACATACGTTGCTTCAGAGACAGCGTGTGGGGGGGGTTAGACCTTGAGTAGTTGCGTTGCATCACGTGCCACTTTCCCACCATGGCCCCCGCACCCCACCTTTTCTATATTTTCACTCCTCTCTCTCTCTTCTCTTTTCCTTCCTGTGCTATGTCTCATCCCTTTCTGGCCGCGGATCGTAAACTAAGTTGCCTAGGTCACGTCCCGTACGTCTCTGCCAAGATCTCGGCGATTTCTTCGATTTTTCGCAAAATTTCGTTTCCCCCGACGTGTTTTTCAGAGAGATTTAGATTCCTTGTTTACTTTGGAGTATTTGGTGGTTTGTTTTTGCTAGAGAATACTTGGCGAGGCAACTGAACTCAATTGTATTAGACAAAAGAGACAGTAGTTTGTTTTCCGGTGGATCGGAAGCTCAATTCAAATAGTACTGCTTCCCATTGAATTCAGACAGAGAGAAGATCAACACAAGACAAACCATTCCGTTATCCAAATATGTAATCATGGTATTTTGACGATGAATTATGCAAAATTAGTTATCATATAATTCATCTATATATTATTCTTATGGTCGAGAGGAGAGATTTAAAGAAAAATATTGGAATGAAACTTGAAAGGGAGGATCATCTTCAAATAAATGGCTTTAACAGTTTTATATGGAAAGATTTTTTTTCAAGTCTAAAAAATGATTTCCTTAGAAAAGGAAATATATAATTATAAATAAATATACTTAAATAAACGAAGAAATTTCGAAATTCGTATATTAGGCGTTTCATGAGTTAATTTCATTCATTTCAGTCAACGAAAGTTAATTCTAGGGATGTGAGAAAAATATTATTTTCACTTTTTCATCTGGTTTAATGATAAAATTAAGTTAGAATAGTATTAGTATGATGATATTATCGTCAAATTCCTTTTGAAAAATAACTTGTTGTTCAAGATTTTCGTTTAACGTAGCCCTTATTCACATTGTGATCCCTAAGCGTCGTAAAATTCTAATAAATTTCTCAAAATAATTATTATTTCGTGGCTGTTTAAAAAAATGAGTTAAAAGTTTTTTTTTTAGCCAAGGAAAACAAAATATTTAGTAACTTCAAATACTCAATTCCAACTTCGAATTCAACTAAGGTCAAGCGATTTTCATTCCAATGGATGCGTTTCATTCAATGCTGGATAAGTTAACGTTTCGACAGAGACCGGCCGGGCCAGTAAACGGTCAGTTACTGAGGGGGGTAAAGATCCCGAGGTGGTTAAGTGACAGAGCAGGTTGAGAAAAGCAGTTGCAGAGTTAAAACCATCCACTACCTTCACTTGCCCCATTGTTTCGTCATGCCTCAACATCTAAAGCTCTCCTTTTTCCATGTCTTCCCTCCGGAGATTCGTAAGCGTCAAATGCCGTCGTCACTCTACGCGGCTGCCTAACCTTCCTCTCCCTCCTCTTTTGCGAGCTCACAAATTGGAAATTATTCTAGGGAATAGCGATATTGTATCTCGGCCAATATTTCCACCCTTTCCCTCTCTCAAAACCTCCACTTTCCGTTGACCACCACAATGTTTCTTTTCTTAGTTCACAAGAGGGATTTCACGAGAGATGGATAAAGGAGGGAAAATGCAGAATTCCTTGGTTCGAGTTCAAAATAATCTTGGTCAAAATATCAAAGGTTTTTCGGAAAGGCTACTTTCCCGAGAAAAAGGGTTATGAAAACTACCTGAAATCCGTTGAGGTAAATATTTTTGCGAACTTCATTTAATTTTTATGTACTCTTAGCCATACAAGAGGTAAAAGAAGTAACTCTCCTATTTCCACATGTTTTCATTTACCATATGGAAATAGCAATGTTACTTCCTTTACCCCCTGTATGAAGGATTTCCATAAAGTTCTTCCTGAGACTGTGTCGTATACTCTTAGTTTAGTCTTAGTGTCTTAGTCGTACCTATCTAATGTATTGATTTAGCTGCAAAATATTGCAATAAAATACCACGATGACGCTATGATTTTCGTTAAAACACGGACAAGGGTAGAGAAAAAGTAAATGTACCAGAATAATCATTTCTCCCTAGATCTTCGGTTAGTTAATAACTTTATTTATTTCTTTTGCAATCGCCCACAGACAGCGCTAAAGGCCTATTAGAGTGGAAACCATAAGGTTTTTAATAACCATGACGAAATGAACAAATCCGTGCACTAGTTGGAGTTACAAAAAGCCACCTAGCTAAGATTCGAACCAGCGACCTAAGTATTGGCAAGCGAGGACGTTACCCCGCCGCCACTGAAGCTCGCAAAAATTCCTGTCAATATATGGTGCCCATTATGAAAAAATTCAAGATGAATAGATTGATCTCTGATTAAGAACAAAACTCGTACCTTAACTGAGATAGTGGAAATATATATCTAAATAAAATGAACGCGTGTTAGAACGCCGGATTTAAAACCATCTTAGCGATAATAATATTGATCAAAATTAGTTTCTATGACCAAGAAAAAACGATACTTTCTTCAATAATAATCATATACCTTACTAGTTATGCATTTTGCTCTATTTATTTAACTTTATTAAATAATTCTATTCACTAAAAAGTATTACCTAGATACTGACTTGTGTTTTACTATGCAATTAACTATTACAGCACTAAGGCGTTACGGAATGTCCCCCCTGGACTGGACATAGACTCCGAAAATTCTTATTAAAAGAAGCGTCATTGAAGGGGAATTCCTATTACTTCCTTGAGCTTTCTGCCAACGTTTTCTGAACATAAGATGCGGAAAATATTTTTCCAAAAGAAATCCTCTTCTGTCAACCTGGAGGTCGCGGGTTCGAATCCCGAATGGGTGGATTTTTCTCCACCTAAGGCATGGATGTGTTTGTTTCGTCATTGAAATCATTTATTTTAAAGCACCTCCCGATGATCCCGTGGCTCAGAAGGACTTGGAATGGTTTCAAAAGTGACAGTACCTGAGCACATATGAAAAACAAGTTTTAATTTACGAATACGCACCAGGAATAATGATAATAATCAATTAGTGTCAAATTTGCATAAATGATTTCGCTATTTTAAATTACGACCTTTAAATTTTCTTAAAGTCTTGCAGTTTTCCCGCGCGGCAGTCCCAAAACACCCCCCGTTAACCTATCTCGATTGTGTCTGCATCTTCGCCTTTTTTTCGACTAATGTGAACCTGTACGATCCACCACTTGCTTTGTTCCTTCGTTTCAGCGTCTCCCTTAGTACGCCCAACACTCGTCGAGACTGAAATGAAAAGCCATCGGGATGAGCCTTAAAGACCCACAAAATTTCCCCCTATGATTTTTTTCAGACCTCCGTTCGCACGAGCCTCTGAAATCACCGCGCGGTTACCCTCGACGTGGGAGAGAACATTATGAATGATTCCGCACACTGCTCCATAAATTTCGCGGATCTTTTGTGCTACCGCTTCGATGAAAGGGTCATAGGACACCGGGGTCTGTCATTTCCTCTTCCTCAACGAGTGTCGATCGGCACCGTCCTTCGTAATCCTCGAGGATGTATTGTAAGAATCATAACCACGTTCATCGCTTGACCGGGGTGAAATATATTGTGATACGTAATCACCGTCATCTGTGGCGAGCTCGATTCGATCTTCTCTGCAGTCTCCCCCATGGCACGTGAAATTCGATTCGAGGGCGAACTTCCATTTTCTCAATGGTCGGCATCTTTTTTTTTTTTTTTTTTTTAAGTTCTGAAGAGTCACTGCGCAGAAAATTAGATTTGTGCGAAGTCTAACTACGGGAAGGTGTGCATGTCCCACATCAAAATTTTAGCGCGAGACATGCACCTTGAAAGCAATTTTAGGAAGTTTACGTCGGCCCTTCGTGTGTATAAAACTTCCAGCATAAACGAATAATTAGTGTCTATTCAAGAAGAATATCCGTATTGCGTAAATCTTACCATTTCATTTTTTTTATAATGAGATATTTTCATTGTTGATGTAGTAGGGTATTTCTGTAGAGAAAATTAAATCAGAAAACGGAATAATATACAAATCACTTAACCCAATAAAAATCTTAGTTATTCCACCGTACCGTTGTGAGAAATAAATGGCACCTAACAATATGGAATCAGATTCAACATTATTTGAGCTTAAACTTATAGCTTCTTCATTTAATGATCTGACGTACTTTATGTCTGTTTACTAGGCATAACTTATCCGTATTGTATCCGCATATTGACTTAGTAAACACGACAGTAGTTATTCGCGCTTAATCGTAGTCTCCTGTCGATGTCTACGCTGTCACAGATGTTAAATTTAACGCAAAAAGCATAGTTTGTGCTATGAAATTTAATTGAGGTGAATGAATGAAAATGGCCCATAATAAACTAGAACAGAAATATGGAATCATGAGCACTTGAAGTGTACAATTCCTTGGATTAATATTTTTTGGAAGGATAATACGCTTCCATAATAAACCTCCATAGAACACACGAATGCAATTAATTAAATTCAGATATATGTCAGGGATAAACGCTTGTAGAGATGCTTTTATTTATTCGCGGTATGAAATGGCTTCAAATGATCAACGCTGAATAGATGTTTTATTTCATAGTTGTGAATTGTTTCGAACGAAAACATTAAGTACCAATGCAGTATAAAAATGAAAATAATGAATTGCGTCGCATACAAGTCTAAAAAAAATTGTTTTTCAGAAATTTCGCGACTTTCTATTACATTTCGAGTAAAAAGCCTGAAATATTATACTCGGTTCGCTCTGGCTGCTTTTGTTTCATTACGGAGCTGTCATTCACAATTGCGCAGCGATTCAAATATAGAATGTAATGTCTCCTCTCCTGGACAAACTGAAGGGGCTGTAATTTCTTACAGTACAGCCTACTTGCTGGTCTAAAAATTCCTCGCCTTAAATCTTTTTTTAACGGTGAACTTTATTGTTTCATTTCTTAGGAAGCTGATGAGTTCGCTGCCCCTCCTTTCTTTTGTCTCGCGTCTTCGAAGCCGTGATGCAAGTGGGCAATTTGGGAGAAAGGTGGGAGGGAATTTACCGAGAAGATTGGAAGGGAGGAGACCGGCCTGTGTTAGGTAGGTGTATCAAATGTACGTGTTTATATGTGCTCCTGGCCAACTACCAACCTTATCCATTTGGTTCTGATCGCCCTTGGAGAAAGAGTGAGATTATTATTAGTCTAATGGCCTGTGTGAAAGGATAAAGTTGAGTCAACCGAATTCAAATGGAATCGCTGCATTTAACAGGAATATATAAACCTAAAGTTTCAAATATTCATATTTCCACAAGTGTACTCTCCATTTCTCAAGAGTAGTTTTTCAAATAGAAAGTTAGACTGTAAATTTTTACTTAAAAATTTTACAAAAGTTTTTTGAAGAACTACCCATACTCATTCTTTCCTTGTGGTGTTTTTTAATGATTGATAGCTTAGTGAAATATATTAAAGGGCCTTAAGAACCAAAAGTATCCCTCATAGAACAATATTTATTGCAAGACAAATCAATCCATTAAGTAAATTTCACAATTGGGGGATACATAGGATAAAGTTCAAAGTCCTATCTGGTGATTACGGTCAATTCGTCATCGGAGAACGTACTCTTCTCTACACATTACTGGGAGAGAATTTTATTTTTTTAAATGAGAAGGAAACGATTTTTTTAGAATTAAAAACGAATTAATGAAAATTTTACGACTTTTTAATTAAAGTACTGTTTTCACTTAGAAGAATATCTTAAAATATGATTCAAAAAGATTATTACTTAGTCTTGTATGATTATGATTCCGAATAAGATTTAACTGTAAGCCATAATCGAAGCAAAGAATTTTTAAAATATAGTATCCTCTGTCGCTATCTAGGGTAGAATATATCGGTCCAAAAAGGCAAATTCGTTCCATAATAGATAAGAATTCATGCCTCTAAGTATATCTATTTTCTCTAAAACATTCGTAAGGAAATAAAATTTTCTATAAATATTGCTCCAATCTTACAATTAACAACCGAAAAAAATAGAGTTCAAACACTTTTTTATAAATCGTATTTTTCTCAAATATAACTACATAATAAATAAATAATGCACACATCTTTAGTAATTTTATCCAAAATTGGTAATCTTAATCTAAAGAGTGGCCGGAATAATTACAAAGAAACTAAAAAATAAATACACGCATCATATGAGTGTAGAATACGTAGGCATGTTACAAGTTTGGCATTAAAATATATGTGAGAAAATGAAGATCCTTGTATATTTTTTCGTAAATTTTTAAAAATCATATCGAACTCAAAGACTTGCCATTCTAAAATCAAGTCATTTAAACGCTCATAGGAATTTATCCTCAAATCTCCGGACTAACCTCCGTCTTAGAAGATCAATCACTTCCCGTAACGATGCTTATATTTTTTTTCCCCGGGAGCGTGGAAGTGCGGAGAAGATTCATGGCCAGACACCATTCCCGAGATTACCACAGCGGTCCAAGAGGAACTTTTAATCTGCAGAGATATCCTCGATGCTCTTAATTTCTCCCTCTCTCTCTCTCTCTCTCTCTCTCTCTCTTATGTTTCTCTCTCTCCCTCTTCTTTCCCCAATTTTTTTTGTTTTTTTCACAATCATACATGTTTTCTCTCTCTC
>WURS02044086.1:0-26179 GCA_011762765.2 Rhinocypha anisoptera | reverse complement strand
AATTTTGTGGGGCGCCATCTGCTGGTTTAGAAGTAAAAAGTATACGAGTCTTTTAAAACTTATCGGAATACCTAATAATATAAACATAATAAATAAATAATAAAATAAAATTCGAAGTCGAAGAAGATGACGGCCAGCTTTTGAATAGTATTATTATTTGAACAACATAAACTCTTTTTGATCTGGAGCATTTTTGAGTTTAATGATAAAAATTATTCATTTCACCTTGTTTCACCTTTTTCCATAATCTAGTTTTATTTGATAAAACTAGAACATCACTCTTCTCTTATGTTTTATCTCTCTCATTGGTATTCATATGGTTTGCCAAATATGTGATTACGTATGATTTAGCATCGAAATCTTGTATTGGCATTCCAACGGATTTAATGACCAAACTTGAATTCACGTTACTCACTTTCAGACGAATTCGTTTTGGATTGCTTTGGGATCTGCTTTGAGACTGGCCAGTTTGAAGTGAGTCATCTTCATCCGCATAATAATAAGGCTCGTACTCATATATGCTAATGGTGTCACTATCACTGGCCAGACTATATACGTCAACTTCAGTATCCAACCAGAAAAACTCGGCAAACGAGGAGAATCGCATAATAATCTACCATGAAGTTATTGAATGAGTCATACTTGAAGGCCACTCATTGTGAATCTTTGGCACGAAGTAGTTTACAAAGCCGTTTCGTGCCAACTTTGTCGCGAGCGATTTTGATTCTCTCATCACTTTGATTGATTTGAACACCACATAGGCATGATCGAGTGTTTTTGAGAGCATCCCAAACAGAGGGAACCACTTGATAAAAGCTTCAATGGCAAGTTCGAATCGATGGGCGGAGCAATGCCAAATGATGCACTCGTATTTCTGAGAATACTAATAAACATAGAGAGGTGGTTGGATGTGTGAGTGTTTTTGGTACCGGAATTATCGTCGATTCTCTCGTATACACTCTCCCGTCGGATATGTCCATAACATCGTCCACCTGTGAAGGGTTAGTTGAGGTCGACGGTATCTTCTGGAGCTGTTGGATGATGTTCTCATTAATACCTTGGATGGATTATCCGAAGCATCAAAATCTTGTATTGGCATTCCAACAGCTTTAATTGCCAAACTTGAATTCACGTTACTGACTTTCAGACGATTTCGGACGTCAGTGTGTGTGCGTTTCATGTTGAAAAATCCAGATTCGGGTTTAGTGTTACACAAAACAAATACGTTTGTTATTCCTATAGCTTTTTCTATTGAACTACTGAGTTGATACGTTTTTGAGTCCCAATTTTTGATAAACCATGTGTCGTGTCGTCTTTCTTGTCGGAAAACCACCTTCATTTCCCACACTATAAATTAACAATTATAAAATAAGAACAAATGAATATTTTTACAAATGGTTTACCTGAGGTCTTATAGCAGACCACTGCTTGAGTGAGAGCTTAGCAGTATCCCGTTTCTGCTCTTCTGAGAGTTTAGGATAGAGCAGACTAAGGGTGCTCACCAGATCTTGATATAACTCTGACTTTACTCCAAAAATGTCCAGCAAAATATTATCAAATTCATCAATCATGAAGTTAACGTCAAAGTTAAAAGCATTGCTTCCATGCAGTCTCATCAGTTTAATTTTGGATCAAAGCGAATATTCTCGAAATTTCAAATTCTCTAGTTTTTCCAGTATTTTTAAAAACAATTCATGAGCCTTCAAAAAATATATATTTTAAAGTTGTAATATGTTTTCAAAATTACTTGAAAATCGAGTGCAAAGTTAGAAAAAAAAGAAAAAACTATCCGTCTCGAGAAAATCAAAGATATCTGCAATTCGTTTCTGGTTGTTTTGGAATCTGCTTTGAGACTGGCCAGTTTCAAGTGAGTCATCTTCATCTTCAGCCGTTTTGTGCCAATTTGGTTGTGAGCAATTTCAGTCAACTCTCATCGCCTTGGTTGATTTGAACACCACATAGGCATAATCGAGTGTTTTCGAGAGCACCCCAAACAGATTGAACCTCTTAATAAAGGCTTCGATTGCAAGCTCAAATCGATGAGCAAAGCAATGCCAAATAGTGCACTGGTATTCTTGAGCCATAACGGTTTTTATTTCTCGCACTATAAATTAACAATAATATTAATAAAATATAAACAAATAAATATTTACAAATGCTTTACCTGAGGTCTTATTGCAGACCGCTGGCAGAGTTGGATCGGTGGCCGACAGAGGATAGGATTAATCGATTCAACGACATTTTATCACAGGTCTAATAATTATAACCAAAAAATCACAAGTATACATTTAATCACAACTTTTCTCTAAGCAAAGTAAAGTACAGTTCGATGTTCGATTTGTGAAAACAAAATTGTAAAAATAGAACTTTCTCTTGCCGGTGAGAGACCCACCTATTTCCTGTGACGGGTTCATCATGTCACTTAGATCTATTCACAGATGACGTGTCACTCGAACCAGAACGAACTACACAAATGACGTTCCTCTTTTCTTCTCAAACTCCAACTCAGTCTCAAACATGCTTATAAAAATTGTCAGAAATATTTTTTTTAATTTTATATAAAACATAAGGATTAACTCATAATTTATAATTGAGGGAAAAAGCAGATATAATTTTGGATTTAAAAATTTGATTGAGAGTTTTGATTGCTCCTTGATGAGACTTCGTCTTTTCGTGGTTCCACTTTTTTCTCTATAATCCACATGCTTGCCAATGAGAAAATCTGATTTAAATCAGCTTGCATGGTTTACAGCTCCCAAAAGTTGAACCTGCTTCTGATATTGATGTCGACAAAGCACTCAAACTTTTCACCTACTACTAGTATCGCATTGTAGTCATAGTAGTCACGCATTGTAGAACTAATCATCTCACGAGACTCAAAGTGTTCAATCATTGTCTTCAACGCCTCATCTAGGTCCAAGTTGGTGATATGGTTTTCGATAGCATTTGGAACTGCGTTAATCAATTGAATGGAAAGCTCTTCATTACTTATTTCGGTTCTTTGCAAACGTTCGAGTGTGACTTTAAAGTTCATCCACGAAATATCATCTCCATCTTCTTTAAAGTGCAACTTAGCCTTGGGTGATTCGAGAATGGCGCAGCTCATTCTTCTCGAGTCGGAAAATCTCCATCGTAAAGAATATGGTGAGAGTGAGTAAAAAAAGTTGCTTCCAAAATAAGCAAAAGGTCGTCTGGCTCACCATCTTCACACTCAGAATCCGCCTCTGAATCGATTTGTACCGCGTCATCAATTGCATCAATATAATCGTTGGCATTGGAGATGCTTGCACTGATCATCGCTTGATTGTCATCCTTGAAAACTACTGGTTGGTGGAGTGACATTGCCAGTGATCGCTTCGTTGTCACGATTTTCTCCTTCTTCCGTGAAACTGATGACAAGTGATGAGTCTTCACCATACTCAGAAAGTAAATCAGCATGACAACCTCGGATGTGATCGTAAAGTCGGAAGTATCTTTTGAATCCAATCTGATGATCATCACATTGAACGATGACATCAGGACTGTCCTTTTCTTAAGAGATATAACCCTTGAAGAAGCGAGTGTTGCTCTTTGTTATAACAAAATCTCTTTCTTTTAGAACTTTTCATGTTCACCACATATTAAAAAAACAATTCCAAATAATAATATTTACTAAGTATAGCATCACAAGACACACGTGTTTATGGTTATTGCTCAATTAAAAGAACCATTTGAGTTGAACTGGTATTACACTATAGTATAGTGCTATATCATCGTAACCGTTCTATTCTATTTTTACAGAGGGCGCGTCTATATCGACCTAAGTCGCTCCCTCACACGTTAAAATAATTTTTATTACTTTGATCTCTAAAGTATAAACATAAAAATTGTAAAATTTTATTATTATTAACAGGTATATTAGCTTGAAAGTGGTGGCGTTATCTATATTCAATCAACCCAACATATTTTCCCAACAATTTCTCATATTATTATTGATATATATCATTAAACAGTAGTAAAAATGATTTTAACATATATTTATTTAAGATAATGATGATGATAACGAGGATAAAGGTCGAAAGAACCGTGGAACCCAACGATTATTTTCATTCATTATTCGTTTGCTCTTTCGAGATTTTATAATGTTGTTGTTATTATTGCTATTGTTATTCGAAGGTTTTCTTGAAAGTACCGGTTCATCATTTTTCGCAAAATTGTTTTCAGATTGCTTAATTTTCGGGCTTAATGTGGTAGCTTTAGTCGGTTTAGCAAACGTTTTTGTCAAACATGGTTCAAACATTGTAAATTGAAATAGTAAAAAACACAAAATCCATATACCGATGTTCATTTTTGTAAGGTTAGGGAATTTTTCAGTGTTAATAATGTTAATGTTATACCGACACATACACAAAAAGTTACAGAATAAACCTGCTAAATATACCATTGACATGCCTAAAAATTTTTAGTAGAAAGAAGTGTCATGTTATTAATAATCATTTCTAAAATTACCACAAAATTAACTAATTTTAACTAATTAGTTTGTAATTTTAACTAGTTGCAATGTTTTTAAAATATGAATGTTAAACTAAAAATACTTATATCCGTATGAATTTGATTATAAAAATTGTTTCCGAAATAAACATGAAACATTTTCTCTTTTTTCCTTGACATTACACAACGTATATTTATGCCTATGCAAGTTTATTTTGATATTGAAAGAAAATAAACCTCTTTATTTGTTTCAAGATGCAATTATACTTAACAATTGTATTGCTCTTTTTAAAATTGGTTATAGCATTTCCGGTTGAGAAACCTGACAGTGGAACAAATGATTTCCTTGCGGATGATAATGTCAAAACGATCCTAGAACTCCGTGAACATGATATGAAGATTATTCCTGAAGCCAGTGCTTTATTTGGAAACTTTGCTGCAGAAGATGATGATGTAAAACATCAAAGATTTTTAGATTTGGATTTGTCACATCTTTTCGAGCCTCACGCTGAATTTCTCTTCTGATTTGGGAATTGATTGGCTTTATTTTATCTAATAAAAATTAATAAATTGTGATTTTGTTATTGATTCTAGTTGTTGAAGCTGGTAGATAAGATAACAGTCGGATATAGTAACTAAATTTAAAGTAATCGTTTGGGCTTGTTTGGAAGTAGTTTGGTAGGAATTGACTTAAATTAAGTCTTAATTTGGGATAAAAACATCTACAGGCAACACTCAACAATCGGCCCGCTCAAGAAAAGACCTCCATTATAAATCGCCATAGAGCAAGCGCACGCGTTACCTCTGACCACATTTCGAAAAAGGCCACTTTGTACTGCCAAAGGTAGAGAACATTTTTGGCCGTTTCTTGAGTGTTGCCTGTATTGTGCTATTTCTACCGGAAGTGTTAAGTTTTCTTTTGCTTGGGCCGAAGGAAAGCTTTATCAAATATATATCAAGAGTTACCAAACAAAATACAATTTAATTAATAGTTGGCGTAGTAAAATATTTTGTTTATAAGCAATGTATAAATTAATGTTAATAATAAAGAAATGTATACAAAAATATTGAAAATGAAGACCAATTCTAATCTCTTTCACTCTCATTTTTTTACACTCATTGCTCTCTATTTCTCTCTCTCTCTCTCTCTCTCTCTCTCTCACTTATCTCTTTTGTTTATCACGTGTGCATAAAGCTTTCATTTTGTTTTGTTTTGACCAAAATTATTTTGCAGATTGACATTTTGTTTTTTGATTTTTTACGAATAAATTTTCAAAATCAAAACAGATTTTGTTAAAATTATCAATTAAAAAATTAAAAAACACTTATTTTAATTTGTTTTGTCGAAATATAAAAATCAAATCAAAATTATAAGAATTTTGTTGCTTAATTTTGCAAAGTAACGCTTTTTATAATTAAACCCTAAGTTAAATTTGTTTTTTTGGCAAAATTTTGTTTTAATTTTGTCAAAACGATTTTTGGTTTTTTGATTGTTTGGATTTTTGCCACTGCAACAAAATTCAATTTTTTTTATTTTGTCTTTATAAACTTTTCAAATTTTTTGTTTTGTGCGTTTTGAAAAAATGGTTTTTATTTCGTTTTGTCAAGAAATTTGTTTTGTTTTGTGTTTAATGAAAACTCTATTGTATCAAATCGTATGAATCGGTGACATTATTTAAAGTTTAATGTGCGTTGTGTTGTATTAATAGAATTCTATTGAATTATGAATTATGACATTAAGTAAACTTTGTTTCACCTGTCATGTGTCACATTTCACATGTCACATTTAGCTATTTTTATTATTATTTCTTTAACTTGTAATTGTTCATACGCAATTAAATAGGTCAGGTTAAAATAAAATTCAAATGTTAATCTATTTTTATTTTATGCTTTTCTCTTCCTCAATCTCTCTTTTTCTTTATATAAGCATCTTTCTTTTTGGTTGATTTATACAACATATTTGACTGTTGAAAAGATAATCACAAAACAAATCGCCAACTTGTCAAAATGCGTTTCCAACTGACAATTATATTGTTTTCACAGGTTGTCCTTTTTGGACTAATACAAACATTGCCCATTGAAGGGTTTCTGGCCATGACAAACAGACTGGGATCGGAAAATTTGCCCTCAGATGATGTTGAAACCGTGCTAACTCCTCCCGAAGAGATTGAAATAAGTTCCGGGACTAGTGCCAACCATAAGAACACTGAAGAAAATGTGAAACGTCAACGTTTTCTAAATCTAATAATGCGACATCTTTTTGAACCTCATGCCAGCTTTTTGTTTTAATGTTAGGCCACTAATTAATTTTAGTGTATTTTTGATTGTCTTTATCTATAAATAAATATACTTAATAAAGTAAAGTTGTTTTGCTGACTAATATTATATTTGGAATCTATTTATATCAAAATTTAATTTTGTAAAATGTTTTGTTGAGTACTAAAAACAAGTGTTTCAACTCAGCGTTACTGAAATTATAAATAAATGGGATTTTACTTTTACTTTTCAGCTTTTCTAACAAGTTTAAACATCATTTTTTAAGAATTCAAAAAAGTGTTTATTTTAATAGTTTATGATACATATCTAATAACTATGCATTTTTCTTTTAATTAAATTGATAGTATCAAAACTTTAATAACTGAACACCCCGATTTTTGTAACTTTTTAACAAAGCAAATGGCAGCTTTGCTGCAATGTTTTTGCTTGTCTTTCTCTTTAACCAAAATTCTAGCATACTTCCCAGGTACTAAGAAAGTTGAAACTTGATCAAAGATAATTTTTCCGGTAAAAATACTTTGAGGTTACAGAATTTAAAGTGAACAAAGCCAGGCTTTAAAATTTTACTGAAACGAGCGCCATCTGTTGGTACTAGAATTGAACGCCAAGTTTTTTCTCGAAACTTTGATGACTAATTGATTATAATTGATTTCTTCTAACTATGGACTCAAAAGTCTCTCGTCATGTTTATAGACCAGAGTGTAGCTCTCCCTTCTTATTGTGCTATTGTTATTTTGCGAATTGTTGTGATTAGCAATAATACACTTTTTTGTATTGCAGTGAAGCTTCACGCCAGGCGACATTTCCAAATGATAATTTTTCAGTTTTAAACAATCAAATAAAATTTTTTAATTGTTAATAATAATATTTAAAAAATTACAAAAATATTTTAATATTGCTTACATGTTTATGAATTTATTTGTATTTGTTTCATTTTTAATGTTTATTATTTAGAGTTAGGATTAAATGAAACAAAACCATCAACTTTAGGGTTTCTTAAGCCGTTTAAGATAAGGATGCGAAAAAACAATTTTGGCATTACACTCAAAACTTGCGTTTTTCATCGGCTTTTTGTCACCAAGAAGTTTAGTCTTATTCGAATTATCATTCTTGATATCTTGAATGTTGGTGTTGTTTGTCAAATCAGCACTTTGAACCAACTGTGAGTCTGTGGTTAAAGTTACATCATTGGCATTTTCAATCAGGCTTATATCATTTACAATCACAGTAGCACCATTATTGTCAATAAGTAATTCATTGTCGTTCACCAAACTGCCATCTTCCAACTGTGAATTTGGTGGAACATCAATCACACTAGTGCTAGAAGTGTCTGGTGTAAGTTCTTGGTTAAGAGAAACTTGTAATATGACGCCAAAAACCAGTATCACAAGCTTGATATTCATCGTTTGTTGCTGTGTATTTGAATGACTTGCATTACTAATTGTAGTATAAAAATTATTTTATATATGTATGTACATTACGTTTTTAAAATATGCATATTTATATAGAAGTTTATTTTCAACCGCATTTTTAAATAGAACAAGAGTTTAAATATATCTTTAATTTGTTGCTATTTTACGAAGAACAAAAGAATTCTGGTTACATTGTACATATTTCAGCGCATATAAAATTCTAACATTACGTAACTTTGTTATATTTTAATTCAACAAAAATTGAATGGCCGTTTATTACAAAAATTTATTTTCTATTTATACAAATTTTACAAAAAAAATTTATTAAAATAATAATGACACCAACTTTGTTCAAATATTAACAATACTGTAAAAATTGAATCATTTACAAAAAAATTTGGTTATTAGAGCAATTAAATTAATTATTAATACTTAATACAAAAAATTGGCGGACTGTACTTTTGCCAGAGTTGAAGCGGCAGTTTTAGCTTCTGCATCAAGCTTAGCAGCAGTATCGGCTTTGAGTGCAGCATCAACTTTGGCATCTATGGCAAACTTTTCAGCCTCATCTGCAACTCTACTAGCGGCTACAGCTTTTTCTTTAGCGTCTTCAGCTTCTTGAGCTTTTACTATTGCTAAAGTTTTTACTACTTCTTCTGGAGTTGCTGGATTTATATCAGTTGGTATTACAGATGCTTCTGCCTCAGCAACAGCATTTGATCTTGAATATTGTTGGTTCTCCATTGGAATAATATCTGGATAAATTGGATTAGGAGTTTCAAAGGTGTTTACAGATGATTCGGCTTCAGCAGCTGCGCTTGCAGTTGAATATTCTTGATTTGGTAGTGGAACTATATTTGGATAAATTACTTGAGGTGTTTCTAAGGTGTTTACAGATGATTCGGCTTCAGCAGCGGCGCTTGTAGTTGAATATTCTTGATTTGGTAGTGGAACTATATCTGGATAAATTACTTGAGGTGTTTCAAAAGTGTTTGCAGATGATTCTGCCTCAGCAGCTGCGCTTGCAGTTGAATATTGTTGGTTTTCTATTGGAACTATATCTGGATAAATTACTTGAGTTGTTTCAAAAGTGTTTGCAGATGATTCTGCTTGAGCAGCTGCGCTTGCAGTTGAATATTGTTGGTTTGGTGGTGGAACTATGTAATCATAAATCAATTGAGGCGTTTCAAAAATGTTTGCAGATGCTTCGGCTTCCGCAACAGCGTTTGATCTTGAATATTCTTGATTTTGTATTGGAACTATATCTGGGAAAATTGGCAGAGGTGTTTCAAATGTGTTTGCAGATGCTTCGGCTTGAGCCGCTGCGCTTGAAGTTGAATATTCTTGATTTTGTATTGGAACTATATCTGGATAAATTGATTGTGGTGTTTCGAAAGTGTTTACGGATGATTCTGCTTTAGCAGCTGCGCTTGAATATTGTTGGTTTGGTGGTGGAACTATGTATTCATAAATCGATTGAGGCGTTTCAAATGTGTTTGCAAATGCTTCTGCCTCAGCAACAGCGTTTGATCTTGAATATTGTTGGTTCTCTATCGGAACAATATCTGGATAAATTGGATTAGGAGTTTCAAAGCTGTTTACAGATGTTTCGGCTTCAGCAGCTGCACTTGCAGTTGAATATTGTTGGTTTTCTATCGGAACTATATCTGGATAAATTATTTGAGGTGTTTCGAAGGTGTTTGTAGATGCTTCAGCTTCAGCAGCTGCGTTTGATCTTGAATATTGTTCGTTTATTGGTAGAACTATATCTGGAGAAATTACTTGAGGTGTTTCAAAAGTGTTTGCAGATGCTTCAGCAGCTGCGCTTGCCGTTGAATATTCTTGATTTTGTATCGGAACTATATCGGGATAAATAGAATAAGGTGTTTCAAAGGTGTTTGCAAATGTTTCGGCTTCGGCAGCTGCGTTTGCAGTTGAATATTGTTGGTTTTCTATCGGAACTATATCTGGATTAATTGGTTGAGGTGTTTCAAAAGCGTTTACAGATGATTCTGCCTCAGCAGCTGCTCTTGCAGTTGAATATTGTTCGTTTATTGGTAGAACTATATCTGGAGAAATTACTTGAGGTGTTTCAAAAGTGTTTGCAGAAGCTTCAGCAGCTGCGCTTGCCGTTGAATATTCTTGATTTTCTATCGGAACTATATCTGGATAAATTGGATAAGGTGTTTCAAAGGTGTTTGTAGACGCTTCGGCTTCAGCAACAGCGTTTGATCTTGAATATTGTTGGTCTTGTATCGGAACTATATCTGGAAAAATTATTTGAGGTGTTTCAAAAGTGTTTGCTGATGAATCTGTCTCAGTAGCTGCGCTTGCAGTTGAATATTGTTGGTTTTGTATCGGAACTATATCTGGATAAATTATTTGAGGCGTTTCAAAAGTGTTTGCAGATGCTTCGGCCCCAGCAACTGCGTTTGATCTTGAATATTCTTGATTTTGAATTGGAACTATTTCTGGATAAACAGATTGAGGTGTTTCAAAGGTGTCTGAAGTTGATTGGACCTCAGCAGCAGCGCTCGCCGTTGAATGTTGTTGGCCTTGTATCGGAACTATTTCGGGATAAATTGTTTGGGGTGTTTCGAAGGTGTTTACAGATGATTCGGCTTCAGCAGCCGCGCTTACTGTTGAATATTGTTGGCCTTGAATTGGAACTATATCTGGATAGATTGATTGAGGAGTTTCAAAGGTGCTTGCATATGCTTCGGCTTCAGCAACTGCTCCCGAGTTTTGTATTTGAGAATAAATATCTGCCGAATTTGCTGCATCTTCCAAAAGTCGCTCAGCAGCTTCAACTTTATTAACAGCATAAACCGTGGCTGCTACTGCAGCTTGATTTATTTCTACAGCTGTTTTTGCAGCAGCTTTAGCCTCAGCTTTTGCAATTTCCGCTTCTTTAGCTTTTGTAATAGCAACATTTTTGGCCACTTCAACTTGTGTCGTGCTTGATGAAGAAGCACTTGCACTTGCTGCTGCCAAACTGTTTGAAGTTAAACCAAATGTACGGCTTGATTTGCTTCTATTTTTTATTTAATAGAAAAAATATTAAAATTAAAATCATAATCAAGATCACATCAAACATACCTCTTATTACTATTAATCGTATTGTTTGTTAA
Source organism: Rhinocypha anisoptera (assembly GCA_011762765.2). NCBI lineage: Eukaryota > Metazoa > Arthropoda > Insecta > Odonata > Chlorocyphidae > Rhinocypha > Rhinocypha anisoptera. The sequence goes on along the minus strand of WURS02044086.1, from coordinate 14,889 downwards.
AGTATCATGACTGTCTTGAAAATCCTCACTGTCATTATCACTGTCTGACGTTTCAGACTCCTCACTTGTAAAATTGCAAAATATGTGTTAAAATAAAAATTATTTTTGCATATAATTTTAAAATCAATTCTTACTCATCATAATATTCGTTTGATTGGCTTTCTCTTTCACTGATTAAATCTTCGTCATTATCATTATCATCATCATCATCGTCAGCATTTTCGTTAAAGTTTTCATTCGATTCTGGCTCGTGTTCAAAACTGTTTAAACCCAAAACATTAGATTAATATATTTATTTAAAATATAAGAATTGCTATCTATTTATTGTAATTTAGTACAAATCCATACTCAACATAATAGTGATTTGTTTCATTCACCAGTAAGGTTGAATTGTTGCTTTCATAAAAATGTAGATCATTATAATCATATTCATCATCATTATTATTATTCACAAGATAACTTGATTCTGTTTCTTGGCATAGACCATTTTGTAGTATAACACAAAACACAAGTATCAAACAGATCTTTTTCATATTATTTTTGGTTCAATAAAAGCATTCAACAAGTGTATTTTGTTTTTTAATTAATTAAAATGATAAAATATTTTTCATTACTTAAACAAACCAAACAATACAAATATGAGAGCAGTTTATTTTAAGCACATTATGAGTTCTTTTCTAATTTATTTCAATTTGTATACTGGTGTAATGCTGTGCCATAAAATGACCTTTAAAAATGTAAATGTTTAAATAGCATGAAATTACGTTTTTGTTCTAAATATAACTGCTTTTAAACATTAGTTTTTACAATCTCTGCTCTAAAAGTTAAGTTAGAAATTTTTTTCAAAATGTCAACATATTTTCGTATTCTACACGAAATAGAATACGAAAATATCGTTGATTGAAAAATAATTGCACTTTAGTTATAGATTGCGTTAGTTGTTTATTAAAAACCCATGTTTGATTCAAATACAGGCAACACTCAAGAAACGGCCAAAAATATTCTCTACCTTTGGCAGTACAAAGTGGCCCTTTTTCGAAATGTAGCCAGAGGTAACGCGTGCGCTTGCTCTATGGCGATTTATAATAGAGGTCTTTTCTTGAGCAGGTTTATTGTTGAGTGTTGCTTGTATGTTCGAGTCGAGTCAAGTTTAAATAGGCCCCGAAAACAATAAAAGTTTCTGAGAAAAGTTGGTAAAAATTGATTGGCGCCATCTGACGGAATGAGGGAAACTACATTTTTCGTGAAAGGCTCTTGTGTTTTCGAATATCCTCCCACATGTTTGTAATGGCTAGCAAAAAGTGGATATAGTCCATATTAGGGCTTTTGAGCCTGTATCGTTTGATGTTAACAGTCGCACTCCTAAGGCTGAAACAAGTTGTATACTAAAGTTGATTTTTGGCTTTTATTTTATCATCTTTCAATGAAACTTTATCATTTTTCCGTAAATAAATTATTTTATACGATGAATTTTTCAAAATTAAAAAAATAATTTTTGGATAATTTTATCTTGACTTTGGATATTTAAAAAAAAAGATCTACTTTAGCAAAATTTAGTTTTTAATTTGTTATAAACAAACTTTAATTCATCCTTAATGAAATACTAAAAAAATTGAGAACTAAAACAAATGATTAATATTTTTAATTAATTGATAAAAATATCATATTTTTCATTTAAGGCAAATGTGAGCAATACGTCATCTATGAATAGCCTTTTGGTGTGCCAGTTTGCGTTCAATGTGTTTGAGTGGGAAAGCTCGTGTGTGTATACAAAATGTATGCACCATTGGGAGTCCGCCAATCGTTCAAAAGCTCGGTAGTGCGACTGGTAATCGGTTTAGAACTAAGACCATTGAGTATGGCCCCCAGCTACTCGAGATGCAGAAGGTCTTTCCGAGATCGATCTCCGAGGAGAATGGCATCTTCACTGGAAAGTGTGCATCCTCGGTGACATATCACTTTTCGATTGCGGTAAGTTTGTGTTTTTAATTTGGAAATTTATAATACTATATTTTGTAATTACAATTTTTTTACTAATAGATCGACAGTATACCAGAAATCTCATTTCTGCACATTGTAGCTGCAAAGCTGGTGTGTCAGGTCGGTGTAAGCATGTATATTGTGCTTTGCTAACTATCAATCAACTTGGGATTGATTCGTTGACATCTCACCCTCAGAAGTGGGATGTCCCAAGTAAAGCGAAAGTACCACCGGGCAGAAAACTGGTTCAAAGCGATAACCCCATACTAACTAACCCAAGTCTCAAAAAGATATTGAGACTAAAGTCACTAAGCCAGATAGTCAAAATAATCGATTTTTATTTTATTTTTGTATTTTTCTAACCTATGTGTATATTATATTTAAACACATGCCGAAATATATATTTGAATCGAAACACAAAGATGATTTTTTAAAAAATTAAAGATAATCCCTATCAATGTATTTGTACAATTTGCAATGTGACATTAAATATTGTTTTTAAAAATTTAATTTATTATAATAAATTATTATTATTATTAATGAAAGTTTTACACAGTATTTTAAACCAAAAACAGAGAACAGGTTTTTAACTTCGGACAAAGATGAAGAATTTTTAATGTTTGGCATTTCTGTACTTGTAGAAGCTTCTTATTTTGTATTTATAAGTTTAGAATTAGCCAACATTGCTTTTCTCAGATTAATACAGTTTCGACGATGAGATGGTTTGATCGGAATTTTTTCATGCTCAGCTCGAGGTGATGCCAGATTATTCACCGAATTAGTCGATTTGATTGCGCCTAAAGTTGGCTCAACATTAAGTTTGAATGATTTGACAAATTCGATGGCAGATAGATGAAATAGTAGTGATAATATGACAAATATCAATTCAAAACGCATCTTGAGTATGTGTATATTTCAAATGTTCTTTTTCACACTAGACTATCTTTTAATTTTTTTCCTGTTTATGCATTTTAAAGCATTATTTATATCTAATTTAGTTAGGTATTGTTTCATGAAAAATTTTACCAGTAAATGTTACATGCCATCAAAAAGTAGATTTTCACATAAATCCTTTTATTACGGTGCTACACTTCTTTTTGACATTTTGATTAGGTTTGTGATTTGAAGAGAACTTATGCAGAAGCTGAACTTTAGATTGCAATATTACATTTTAACAAACACGAAACTAATTTTTCATTATCATTTTGTTTTGTTCGTAATAATTTTATTTTTAGTATTTTAGTAGATTGGCTAAAATGTACAACTTAACAATGAACTTTCCCATGAAACGACTTTCACTGCAAACGTACGCTTTACCTATGAAAAAGGTAGAAAACGCTTTTGGTTGTTTTCAAGGGTGCGCTCGAGTCCAATTAATTAATAAGCATTTTGAATACAGAATAATAATGAATTGAGAATTTTAACACGAAAGTGGTATTATTGAAATTATTTTGAAGAGACGAGCAAGAATATCTAATCTATCTAGTTGTTTAAAAAACAAAAAACCCCAGTGGTTAAAAGTGACAAAAAGTAGTAAATCAAAAAGTTAAAATAAGTCAAAATGAAGTAGTAGAGATGTTTCACAAATCTCAGCTGCCCACTGGGTGGCGCGGGTGATTTTATTTTTTTATTTTAGTTTAAATAAGAATAAGAATTATATTTCCTTATTAATTTGATTTGTATTTTGAATTGTAATTTCTATTTATAGAAACAGTGCATAATTCAAAGTTATTCGATTGGTTCTGCGCGCCACCCAGTGGGCAGCTGAGATTTGTGAAACATCTCTACTACTTCATTTTGACTTATTTTAACTTTTTGATTTACTACTTTTTGTCACTTTTAACCACTGGGGTTTTTTGTTTTTTAAACAACTAGATAGATTTACAAGTTTTTGGCTTTTTTGAGATTAGAAAATATTAAAACGAAACAAAGCGGCGGCGGAGTCAAAAATGTAAACAGTGCAGTTTGGTTGGGTTATTGCTAGCACATCACACCACTGCCCACACCACAACTGCTATCACACTCACTGTTATCTCATCCGCAGAGCAGCAATAATCGCTACAGTGTTTCTTCACTAGTCATATCGAAGCAAAGCGGCGGCTATGCCGCCGCTTTGAACAAGCGATGCTTCGCTGTATTTGGTAACACTACACACGCACACACACACACGCGGTTGTGTGATTTAAATCACCCCCACTGGGGTAATTTTTATTTTAATTGAAGTGAAAATAAATAAAATAAGAGATAAATCAAATTTGTTTAGTTGTTTTAAAAAACAAAAAACCCAGAAGATCAGTTTAAAGTGCGAAAAAGTAGTAAATCACTAGTTTTTGACTAATATCGCAATAGTTGAACCAGTTTGTTTTAACTCATAGAGCGCATGCGTCATTGTATTAAGTTCAAAATCATTTTATTTTTTTAATTTTTAATTTTTACAAGAGGAACAACGCTTTAAAGAGCTGTTTTCTTTCAAAACCTAACTTGAGTTATCAAAATTTGAATAGTAACACTGAAAGTTAGATTTGAAGCGTATAATAATTCTGCGCATGTTCAAGAAGGATTGTGACAGAAAACGATAAATTACAGAGAAAATACTTGACGTTCGATTTTAGTCCCAATAAATGACGTTTGTTTCCGTGGGTCTAACAGAGATGTTTTTCTGAGGTAAAGACAATGAGACAAGGAGAGAAAGACAAGATACGATTTAATACAAATTGCCAGTGTTCCCATAAATTACAGGTTGTTCATAGGTAGATTCCGGATTTGCTTGTGATCTTGTTGCGTCTAAAGTCTGGTATACAGAACCTGCAGGATTACTATAGATAATCGGAAACTCTCCAAAGTTGGTCGGACTTGATTTGACTTCTTGGTAGAAACTTCTGGGAATATCATACATGAATGGTACTTGTCCAGTGATTTCTCTTGGCTGGTCTGCTGAGTTGATAACCCCTAAACTGTCACCATACTGTAACACAGAAGATGGGTTATTGTATGAAGTCTCGCCAGCTAGTTGTTCTTGTGAACTAGCAATAGAGTTGTATGCAGCAGAATCATCACTGGCTTTTGCTAAAGAAGTTGTTTTCGTATCATCACCAACTGTGACGGAACTTGATGCACCCATAACTAATCAAAGTATAATATAAAAAATTAATTAATTTGATAATCCGATTAATTCGAGAATGACTGGCCGTTTATCTATCATGACCAGTAGATGGCGTTGTCTACTGTAAATCGGTTATTTCCATTTACTTGATTCTGTATTCTTTATGTCAAAGTTTATTAGAAGAGTTCATATTAATTCTACGCAAATTTAAGATCAAGATGGACAAATGTCCTGTCTGCACGAAGTAATTTTAATAAATAATATACTCAGTGCGGTATATTTGTTTTAAATATGTTTTAAATTTTAAACTTACCCGGAAAATTATTGGCGTAATTTGTTTCAACAGTATTTTCATCGTTTTGTTCAATTGGAACGGTGTTATAAACATTGCTATTTTCTTGCTGAAATAGTGAATTGTATTGACTATCTTTAGTGCCCATATAAGAATTTTCCGTGTTAGCTAAGTTGGGATCTCTATTCAACAGAAGATGGTTGTTATGGCCATAATTCGGTGAATTTCTATATAAGTTATAAGCTTTTGCCAGTGCATCTGAAAGTATAGACATTATCGGTGAATAATTATTGCCAGTTGCTTCTCGAGGCGATGTCGTTGGTGAACTTGTGGTCAGATTTAACTCATTAGATTTGTTCTGAAATTTTGAAGTTTCTAGTAAGTTCTGAACAAAGAATATAAACATTATTATGATGTATGGATGATTCTCTTTCCTCTCAACAACTAACCAGATTATTTGGTTTTGTAGAAAAGCTTTTTGTAGCTGCTTCCGAGTCAGATTTCCTACTTGTACTATTGTTTAAGGAAAAAAATCATGAATTTAAATTCATATGCAAAAATTATATTGCAAAAATACCTAATATTATTTTTGAATGATTTTGCTTGGTCAGTATTTTCATGCAATCTTTCTTGATTGCCTTTATTTCTATAAATGCAATTAATTAATTTAGTAAAGACATGTAGCTATTACCTACTTTGTTTTGTCATCAAAATATAATTCAGCATCAGCAAAATTTTGTAAATTTCTGTTTTGATTGTCTTTAACTTCACCATGATCAATGTAACCCAAATGGTTAAAATACGTTCCTTGGCTAAAATTAGATTTTAAAGAGAAAGTTAATTTCATATTGAAGCATGAGGCTTTCTAAATTAAATAATTTACATGTTTAATGTTTGGAATAATTTTTATTTTAACTGTGTTAATCTTTTCGGGTTTAGCTAATTTTTAATATCTAGGTTAGAACAATTTAAAATATCTTTAAAAATTGTTAGCTAACTATCATGTACACATTTCATGTATACAATTTGTAAAAATCTACTCTTTTATTGTAGGAAAAAGCTTTCTGACATACTGTTGATCTCCAAAAAGTCGTTTTTCCAATAAATTCTCCTCTGTTTCTTCATCTTTTTCTTCTTCATCTTTTTCATCATCATCTTCTATGTTCAATGTGGAATCTGAATAGTCAATTTTTTCTTCATGAAATTGTTGATCTTCATCTTTTTCTTCTTCATCATCTTCTATGTTCAACATGGAATCTGAATGGTCAATTTTTTCTTTTTCGTGAAATTGTTGATCTTCATCTTCTTCAACCTCATTGTACTCGTGATCACTATATTCCGTTGCATTATTGAATTGACAAAATCCACAAAGAACAAGTATAACAAAAATTGATATGTTCATGTTTTTAATTAGATTCAGAGAAAAACAGTTTTAAAAAACAAATTAAACCTCGTTATAATAATAGACATATTATGTAGCCATTTTATACATGGTATACTAAAATTGTGTTTAAAACAAAGGACATGTACATAAATTTGGCACAGGTATTTAGTTAGAATGGAAGCTATATTTCTCTCTCTCTCTCTCCCTCTATTTTTATTATTAGTCATTCAGGTTAATCCGTGTTCTTTTAAAATGTTTTAAGAAATATCCATCAGATGGCGCAGCACTCACTTTGCTTTTCAGCACATAGCACGCAAGCTTGCGTTCCACTGCATTATGTACAAGTGAGTGTGGCGCCACCTGTAGATTTTTCAAACATTTTAAAAGAACACAGATTAATCTGAATGACTAATATTATACGATTATTCTCTCATATACTCATCCTTTTCCCTCCCAATTTGTGCTCTGTTTATTGTTATTTATTTATTAATGGTATCTGAAGTTATGTTTAAGATTCTTCTTCTTCTGGCATTGTAGAATTTGTCAACTCGTCATCCTGGTTCTTGGTCAAATCACTCCTGTATTCTGGCTTTTGAGTGGTCATGTTGATTTTCGTTTTCCGAGTGATAATCATAAACTCGTTCACGGGAATTCCATATTTCTCTGGCTCAAATCGCACTGCATTTGATGTTCTACTAGCTTTACTGTATATAGTTGCAATGTTGTGTTTGTAAATAAATTTGTGGAATATTAGATTAGGATTTTTTTTACAAAACTGAATAGACTTACCCATATCCCATAGGACGATCCAAAGGAATTATATCAATGTGTTTAACGTACAAAGTTCCACCAAACACATAGTCAATCGCTCCTCGCTCACGTTTCCATTCGAGACCGATTTCTCTCAGTTGGCCAGGCGCAATGCCAAGTACACGTACTTTGTGGTAAGTGGGATCGAGCAGATTCAAAACACTACTGGAAAGCTTCAAATCAACGCTTTCCACCGCGCCATTGTTGGCGACCAACTTGAGCTTGATGCAACCCATCTCGGTAAACAGATTAGACCACTTAGAATCCACTATAATATTGATCAAGTATTGGTATCCTGTGATTGCAAAGTTTAAACATTAATCAAAAACCAACTTCACTGGTTTTTTTTCACTAAACTGTCAATTTGTCATAAACTTATAAATAATAAGTTATTATTAGTCATTCAGATTAATCCGTGTTCTTTGTTCTAATGTTTTGGGGCATATTCACCAGATGGCGTCACACTCATTTGAACCTAAATTCACTGGAACGCAAGCTCGCATGCTATGTGCTTGCAAGCCTGAGTGAGTGTGGCGCCATCTGAAGGATACTCCCCAAAACATTTTAAAAGAACATGGATTAATCAGAACGACTAATAGTTGTTTATTTGAAGAACTAATTTATTGGAAAGAGAGTATACTTACGAATTAATGGACTACGTTCTGCGGTTACCATGAAATATTGCTTGCCAATTGTGGCAGATTTAAATCTGTGATACCTAATGGTCTCTGGTCCCAGGGGAATGCATTTTGTGCCATCAGTGCCGCAGTCGTGGCACTTTCCTTCGAGAAATTCATTATAGCTCTTACACTGATATGCCACTGGTTTGACACTCATGTTGCTGATTGACTCAAGATAAATCTTAGCAGCACGCTCGTGATTACACCTCACCACTTCTCGATGGCTAGAAGAAAACAGTTTTTAAAGTATTTAAAATATGTCTCTAAACTTAATTATTATTTTTGTTCAGAGATAGTGTTTCAAAACAAGTAACACAAATCAGTGTATGAGAAAGTTTTCAAACAAAAATGCTGGTTAAGTTTAGAGTCAAATTTAAAATAGGGCTCTCAAAAAATTAATCTTAAGAAAGTTTCCGAAAAAAACCTCTCACTTTAATATTGCTTTTTAAAGGAAAATCTTTCTAGAATTGGTTTTTCCTGCGAGCCATATTTAAAATATGACTCTAAAATTAACTATTATTTTTGTTAAGAGATTTTCTCATACACTGGTTTGTGTTATGGCCACTTTCAAGACCAGTAACCCAAATCAGTGTATGAGAAAGTTCTTGAACAAGAATGCAGGTTAAGTTTATAAACTCTATAAAGTCATATTTAAAAGCATACCTATAACCATGAGTAACCACGACAATATAGGCATTCTGGTTGCAACCAGGTTGTACGGAGCCACCGTTTGGATACAAATCCACATGTCCGCAGGTTTGGTGCGTGCCAAACCCGGAATCGGTGTGAATTACCTCGACAAACTGGGCATCACTGTGCCACAGCCGGCCTTTGGTGACAATACCATCAAACAAAGCCCCAGCCGGATCCAAGCCGGTAATATGTCCGAGTTGACCTTTGAGACGCTTTCCAGCATAGCCCGCAATGTGAGCACCAAGAGAGTCGCCTATGATGTGAAACGAGCTTGGAGAGACCTCATAGCCATTGATGAAGTGCTCGATGATCCAGCCAAGCATTTCACCCACCACCCGAGCGTTTACCACCGATTGTGGATAGCTTAACATGTTATTATCTGGAGGTATCACAATTGGATTAGTTTTACACTAATACACTTAAATATATTAACCAAAAGTATGATTGTGGATTTCTATATTCAATATTCTAAAATTATTTGTTTTCTGTCACACATGTGTGTAGTAAAATTTAAACTCTTAACTATTTCGAATCTAACTTTCTGTGTTATAATTCGAATTTTATTTCGATTTGGTTCGAATTTTGTGCATAAACCTTCCAATTCTAAGTAAATTAGATTCGGAATTAGAACTAGCATTTATCTCGCTCAATTCGATTTGAATTTGTTTGCATAACTTTCGAGCTTTAACGCTGGCCCTCGGGTAAAAATCTAGTTTTAGCTCAGAAAGAGTTTTATGAAAAACCACGAGAAAGAAAATGAAAAAAATAATAAATAGTTAATCTTTGTATCTTTAAAAAAATTATATCTTAGTCATTCAGATTAATCGGTGTACTTTTAAAATGTTTTGTGAAATATCTATCAGATGGCGCCACACTCACTCAAGCTTTCCAGAACATAGCACGCGAGCTTGCGTTTCTCTGCATTTTGTGCAAGTGAGTGTGACGCCATCTATTATAATAACATTGTCTATAATTATAGATACTCTCCAAAACATTTTAAAAGAACACAGATTAATCTGAATGACTAATATAAACATAACCAGTAAAATTACCGAACACAAATAAACCTTCACCTACCTTTGCTCCAATCAACCAGAATCACATTGAATTGGTTGTGTTTCATAAAACGATCTCGGATCTGGCGCATCCACCGAAGATAGTCTGGATTGTCGGTGACAAAGCCGTGTACGATCACCTTGGTTCGAAGCCTTCGGTCAAAGTTGCTTGCCAAACACTGCTTCGAGTTGTTGTACGACAACAGTTGCGGATTGGTGGGATTGCGCGGCGTGTACAGTGCAAAGGTTGGCTTGAACCAGTCGGGGTCATACGGCAGTAGATTCAGGGGACGGTGGGTGGCGTGGTAAAAATCATTGGAAGCAAACATTCCAAGTCCGGGATAGATCACCCAACTTCCATCGATACACTCTGAATAACAACACAGTATACAATCAGTATAGCTCGTTTTCAGGGCAATTTTTGTTTTACTTTGTATGCGAAAAGTCATTATTTTTGCTCATTTTTTATTCTAAATATTTGCAAAATTATTGACACGAGAGTGGCTATTTTGACAGTGATAAAGTAGACAAAATCGAATTCGCGCCAATAATTTTGAACAACTTTTCAGAATATAATGACCGTCCACATACTACGTAAAACAAAAATTGAACTGAAAACGAGCAATAACAATCAGTAAACAATCAGTTTCTTTACTAAAAAGCACTTTCAAAGTAACGTTTTTCTAGAAACTATCTTTTAGAGTTGGCTTTTCTTGCAATCCCTAATTAAGGTGAGTTACTTTAAAAGATTTAAAATTATTTTTAAAAAACATGATAAATTTTGTATAATTAAATCCAGAGAAGTTTTTTCATTCGTTTCTGATAATCAATCAAAGATAGCTAGTTTTCATACGAAATTCATAAAATACTTTCAAGGAATAAAATAATTTGTAAACTATTTAAAAATTACTTTCAATTTTGTTTAAAATCAAATAAATAACACGAAACAAGCGTGCTTTAATCACGCAAGCAAAATTATTAAAATATTCAATACCTAAAAATGCTTACAAAATTTAAGTACGTTTCTTTGACAAAAAAATTACAATTTTGAAATTCAGTTTTTCTAGAACTAGCAACTAAAATATAATTTAAATAAAACAATATCTTGGTCTATTTGACTGTAAGAATCCCAGTCTGTATCTCTCAGTCTTACCAAGTTGAAAAACAAAAAGAGTAATAAAATAGAATGAGATCATGTTTTGGGTTTGTTGCAACTTCGTAACAAATCTGCTCTTGTGCTATGAATAATTGTTTTTAGTTTGTTTCATTTTAATTAAAAACAAACAGTTTAGAATAAAACTTTAAAACATTTCAATGTGTAGTTTATCTAAATTTAATCTAACCCAATTCTGATTTAATATGAGTTTTATGAATTAACGTCATGTAATTATTTAGAATTAGCTCATTGTAGGTTGTGATGAAATGTCAAACACAGCTAGATATTTTTATAGTATTTTATTATAATACTGAGAAACACTGTAATTTTTCGCTTTCATTAATGAAGTCACGAGTTGACATTTGTCCACAAAAAGTTAGCTCCAGGAGGACACAAATGCGATTGCCCCGAACTTAACAAAGATCACAAAAAGTATTCAAGAATAAGCTACGCATGCGCAGAACTGATTTTACTCTTTTTGCGCAATCGTGATTATTAATCACTGATTAATGTGCTTTTCATGAGGCACAACTGAGAGAGAGAGAATGTGAAATGGCAAAAGAGTCTCAAAATAGTCTTGATTTTATAAATATTGCGCATATTTAAAAAAAATTTCCTAAGTTTTTTGAGAAATTAAGAACTAAATTCATTTATATAAATCTTCGCAAAGCAATCTAGTCATTGATTGGATAAAATATGCAGTTTTCGTTATGCGTATTCAAGAGTAAATAACATTAATAAAACAGTCAAGAATGAGAGAGAGAGAGAGAGAGATATATATATATATATAGAGAGAGAAACCTTATTTGTCTTTTGAATTACTTTTGATGGTAAAGTGCACTATCATTATTATTAAAAATAAGAACATTTATTGCTAGGGAAATGGAAATTCTGGAATAATTGCGCATTGAGAATGAGATAAAATAAAATAAAGTCCTAAAAATTGATCTCAAATATCCTAGCATTAAATTAAGAAAATATATTAATTTAGACAAAATTTAAAAATATAATAATACGTATAATATTATATTACAAAAAATAAAATTATAATTATAATTTTTAATTGAACCCCAAAATATAAATTACTATTAATTTGTCACTTTTGTTTTTCTCCACCTAATTGGTTGACAACACAAAGTTTTTAATTGCTTATTTGTAGTCACTGTCATATTTTGACAGTAAAAATTAATTTTCAAAGGAAAATATATTTCTTCTAAAATAATGAATATATAGAATCAAGAGTATTGAGTACTGCTAGAGCCGAGATAAGAAGTAGTGGTTGTTCTCTCTCTCTCTCTCCCTCGCTATCTCTCTCTCTCACTTTCATCTCTCTCTCTCTCTCTCTCTCTTCCTCTCTCTCTCTCTCTCTTTCTCTCTTTCTCTATCTCTCTCTTACTCTCATCTCTCTCTTACTCTCATCTCTCTCTTTCTCTCTCTCCCTCCCTCTCTCTCCTTCTCTCACTAGACCAATTTCATTGTAGTAACTCTTGAAATTTCACAACCACTCGAGTACCAAGATTCAATTGCTTGAAAGCAGTTTAGAAATTCACTTAAAATGTGAATATCATCAACAGTTGATATTTGTTTGAATATTTCCCCATTAAACCTTGTTCAAACAACTTTACTAGCAACAACTTTTTAATGTGCATATTAAGTTAGTAAGTGTTAATTGAACAAAAAAGAGCTATGCAGCTCAACAATCAGTCTACAGAGCTACCGGATTCTTTGAGTGACTTGGTAAGTTATAAACTTAAAAATCTGTTTAGATATCATTTCAAATTGCAGTTCAGCACATATAGTCAAGACTTTCAATTTTTTTTAAATAGGAATTAATTGCAAAAGTAATTTTCAGATTTTACAAGGTTTAAAATTTTAAATTGCCATAACTAACTTATACTGGCTCACTGTTAAAAATACTGTTTAATTATAACCCAACATTAAGCACGTTTCTGGTTATAACTTGACAAATCTTTGTAATAGACTTTCAATTTAAAAATGTAAGTTTAGAAGCAGACATTTTGGAAAATTAACGCTTATAAGCTGAATTTTAAAAAATTGTAGAGTTATAAGTAAGGCTCTAAACTTAACCAGTACTTTTGTTCAAGAACTTTTTCATACACTAGTTTGTGTTGCGGCCACTTTCAAGACCAGTAACACAAATCAGTGTATGAGAAAGTTTCTGAACAAAAATACTGGTTAAGTTTAGAGCCGTATTATAAGCCAACTTTTCTTAAATTGTCCCCTGGTATATTTAAAATTGTAAAGTTATAACTAGAAGCGTGCTCAATGTCAGATTTTAACCAGACAGTATTTTTAACAGTGTTATTGTTGAACTTGTAATTTAAACTACTTTGTTGTTCTTTTAAATATTTTTGAATTAAAAGCTTCCAAACGATGTAAATTGATTATTTAATCGAATTCGAACATAAACTGACATCGCTCTAGAATAGTGTCTGGTAAGAGTTGAGAGGTTTGACTGTATTCATCATTAGTTTTATTTTTCAAATAGTTATCTAAAATTATTCATTATATCTTGACACATTGACACAGCATATTCTCGATCTGAGGCTACAATTTCCGGTAGAATATGCCGTGATTCTGCTGGGTTACATCACACCAGTGTGCTTTGTGCTAACCCTATTCGCAACTGGCATCTTTGCACTGGTCCTCACCCAACCCAAGATGAAGAATGCAACCAACATAGTACTGCTTGCAATCGCAGTGGCGGATCTTCTCACCTTGCTCTTTCCCCTACCCTGGTATGTCTATCTCTACACGTTGCGACACTTTGGGGAGTATGTTTATCCTGCTTGGCGGTGTAATTGGTTCAACTATATGACCGAGATCTTGCCCGGATTCTTTCACACCGCTTCGGTTTGGTGCACTGTGCTGCTTGCTTGTCAAAGGTTGGTATTTCATTTAATTCTTTAAGTAGCTCTTGCAAACCTAAGGCTTAGTGAAGAAGAAGAAGAAGTATAGCTCTAAACTTAACCCTTTCGATCCCAATGATTATCAGTAAAAAATAAGCCTTATATCGTTAATTGAATGAGCGGGACACATACATGTACATGTACGTCCCGATAGCGGGAGCGAAAGGGTTAACCCGCATTTTTGTTTGGGAAATTTCTCATACACTAGTTTGTGTTGCGTCCAATTTCAAAACCGGTAACACAAATCAGTGTAAGAAAGTTCCCGAACAAAAATTATGGTTAAGTTTAGAGTTATACAGTAAACCCTCAAACTTACGCGTTGTTGAAAAGGAAAAATAGAAGGCAATAATCGAATTCGAATTATGTCTTTTACTTTGCCTTTGCAACAACGCGTTGAGGGCAAACTGTATTTTAAGTTTAATTTTAAAAAATAAACACGACAGCAAAAACGCCAAAATCAAACTTCACTCACAGACCGGCGCCCAAATATATTTGAAAAAATAAGTTTTAAAATACGTTCAATTTCTAAATACGTTTGAAAAACTTTTTAAATTAATTTGAAAAGTTTATTGGTTTTTCAAATTTATTTAAAAATATTTTCGTTCTTTAATATATTTGGAAAAAAATAATTATTTCAAATACAGAGAAGACTCGATTGGTTGAAAACTCGCTTTTCTTGACATTTTTATATAAAGGGGCTAAAACGAACAGTATTTTATAATTTAATTACACTGTCCGAAACTATTGAGGTTGGGTTGGATTGCAAATAAATTTTTTTCACAACACCATTTTATGAATCATTTAGA
>WURS02044075.1:0-11161 GCA_011762765.2 Rhinocypha anisoptera | reverse complement strand
CCCCTCCCACCCGGTGCCTCATCTCGTCGACCTCCTTCATCCCTTTCCCCTAAACCTTTCACTTCCCCTTTCATTTTGTTCCTTTCAGTTTTTTTTTTAAAGGATTTGAACATGTAAATGGGTAGAATCTTATTTTGTTTCCTCCGTAGTGGAGCGTCATGAGATCGCTGGTATCTGATGTCAATCAGTGGACAGTCGTTGCAGAGATCGGTGCAGAAGTGAGACGGATGTTGGCCACATTGTGTGCATGTATTACCCGAAGAGGATTTGATGTAGCATTTGGATGGCAGTACTCACTCTACATAAGAGCTTCGTTACTGGGTTGACAATCAAAAGGTCTAAACCTAATTGTGTTAAATACACTACTGGTGCAACTTGTCGGTTTTCTTTTGGTGGGTCGATGGCTTTAATTAAGCTCTCCCTAAGCGATGTCTTGACTTTCATTAAGTTCTTGCAGTTGATGTATTGCCGAATTATTCTTTGTTTTCTTGTATCTGATAACTGTCATTCCTGATGAAATCTAAAGGCTGCACATGAAGTACACTAAACTTTTCTGACGGAGGCTATTTCTAATTCCTATTTGTATTTGACTCGAAATAATTGTTTCGTGTACTTTTTCTCTCTTGAATAATCATTGGCATGTTTCGTCCTGAAGTGACCGTGATGTGTTGCTTCTTTATTTAAATCAATTTCTGACGACGATTCCAAGCTTTTTCCTCCATCACACACTTGTCTTATCTCAAAAACGGAAAAATCCAGTATAGGAACCAGATTTCCAAACATTGACCTACTATAAAAACAAGGTTTGTTTCAGTCCTTGAAATATTATAAATAGCCTTCTAATAAAGCCTCGTGTGTCTGATAACTCATTTTGATCGATTTTAGGTTTTCTCTTTCTGCGCCAGACGATTTATTCCTAAAACTGGATAATTTTTATGGGGCTAATTTACTTTGTGAATGTTAATTTTTATTGGACTGTAATATTTGTGAATGTATCGGTTTATTATTTTAAAGTTTGCTCCGTACATTTTCATTTTAATCCACCCTGAAGCCTTTGGGATCTCACTTGTTTTTAAACATTTGATTATTATGCAAAATATATAACGTATATAGCAAGAAATAAATGGTTAATGGTGACCAAGTTTCTGAAAATTGATACTTATGAAGACTATATTTGGACTCGTTGGGGTGTATTGACGCTTGGTATGTTTAAGCCATTTGGGAAAATTCTCGAAAGATTTTGATTCCGTTAGCGATGGTTTTAAGCTCAATGGCATTTGATAAGTGAATTGTTTCACTGGGAAACGGTAACTATAAGAATACATTGGCCTATTCAGGTATCTTTTTATTGAATTAAATTTTTAAATGAGAGTTGTTATAACCTGTCGGATTGCATGAATTCCAAACGCAGGAATGAATAAGTTTTGGTCCCTCGCGGTATGAGCTATTACGGGATATATGCATAAACTCTCTATTTCTCAAGTAAAATATCCTTGAAATTCTTCAGTTTCTTTCCTATAGCCTTTGCGTGATTACCTTATGAACTACGTAAAGAAGATGGGAAACATTGGATACCTTAACTTGAGAAAAAATTAGATTGGGTTAAGAATATATCATGAACATCGTATCAAAACAATATTTTTCCGATACAGTGTCAGGATTATTTAAGGATACTAGTCTCTTTCACTTCTGTGTCAATGACGCCGTTATTCATTTTTACCCCAGGAAAATTACAAATAATATCTGTCTTTTGGTTACGGAACATCTCTAGACGTTAGGCGCTAGATCATTTTGTGAGAGAAGGTTTCATGACTGATCCTCAGTTTATCAAGATGTCCTAGTTGTCTTTTTTGACGATCGACACAATGCACCATTCTGTGTTATCTTCGATGCACTGTTTGGCTAGGAATTTCCATAATCGCCGAGAAGCGGCGTATTGACCCCTTCATATAAGTGGTCGGTCCATTGCGTCATTGGTCTAATTCCGTGTTCATTCAATAAGTTATCGCAACACGTGTAAAAACTCTCTAGATCTCCAAATTAATGGTATTCGAATTTCGCTTTTCGCTGGGCCATCGGCGACTTTCTCCATCAGGTTATTTTTCTTCCCTGAAGACACTGGTCTGAAAGATCTCTTTTTGCGGTTCGATCGAAAGCTTGTGGATCCTTGAGTGTGAGTATCGAGTATCATACCCATGCGAAAGGATGCCGTCGTCCTTTTGTCTCATTTTAAGAGCCGCTCCGTCGATTCGCATGTTTGCTACGTACTGCATCTCCCTCACCCGTCCTATCTGCATAATCCTAATGTTCTTGGTCACGTCTTCCGTTTGATATGGTTTAAAGACTCAAGGAGTTCGTGTTACACCAGATTGTTAACTGTCACTTTCAAAAGTTATGTCGTAAAAGCAGTGATACTTGAACTCCCTTCGATTAAACCATGATTCGACGGTCTTTGTTTGACCAGATTTGAATGGTTTTTAAACCATGCTCACCGTATAAGTTGTTAACTTAGTGCATGCATTAAATTGATTGCTTTTCATCTAAAATAACTTACTAATTCTCCCAATTGACGCGGAAGTTGCAAGAATCAATGTACCTTTTGGACCATTTACCTCAGTTTCAGCATGGAGATATTCTGTTGACTGTCTATCTGAGGTTTTAGACCCTATTTGTCTTATTTTATGTTACTCCTCTATTGGTTCTACCATAGACTAAAGAATACTATGGCTCTGATTTAGTCTATGGCTCTACCTTCCTTTGTATGAGAGAGATTGTGCTTGCAAGAAATCTGGTGGCATTAAAATGTAATAGGATAATGTGAATTAATTCTTCCATGTTGATTACGGTGTGATTAATTGGTTAGGTGATTGTATCCTCAATCACTATAAATTAAATTTTATGAATTTATAAATTTAAAATGAAATTATGTGTTGGTTTTTCTAAGCATTTAATTTATTAGGTTAATCATCTCCTTTTTCCTATAGCATTGCCAGTAAAACTTCCATGACATATGGATACACTGACTGTACAAATAAGTTAGGAACATAGCTTTTGTAGATGTTATTTTACTGGAATTAGGTGCACTATATCATATTCATCATTTTAGTTTTATGCATCTATTGTTGTCTTCTTTTAAACGGTCATCTGTGACATTGGCTGACGATTGTGTGATTATTATCTTCTCAGTTATCTTTTGTCTTCCACAAGATTAATTTACGCCCTAATTCTTCTTCATTGATGATTGTTATCACTAATTAAGATAGACTCATTAACCTCTCTGTCCACATACGGTATTTATTAAATCACTTTCGAATATTCTTTCTTTTAATGAATTCTACTTTACGATTCCGCGTTAGAAGTTAGCCTCACAGATGAGATACGGTAAGTATTATTTCTTAATTTTCTGAATTTATTATGCTTAAAACCCCACCTATTTTGTGCCCTTTTGCTTACTAGCTCCCACTCTGCCTTCTTCATCAATTGGTTCTGGTTCTGTTCCTCCAATGGCAGAATTACTTCTCGTTATCAAGTGTGTTTTCATAGTTTTAATAGAACTTCGTCTTCCAAAAACAAAATAGGACGTATTTTTTAGTATTCAATGATTATATAGTTCCCTATTCCTTTTAGGACGTGGAAGGGTCCTGATTGTAAACCTCCTTTCGTTTCTTTCATTGTAAAAAAAAGACATATAAAGTCTCCACTTAATACTGTTAAATTAATTATATAATAATTAACATTTATATTAATATACTACATTAATTATATTAATACGTTATAACGTGGCTTGCGGTTGCCAAGCGTAACAACTCGTGAAAAATCTTTTGTTTGGCAAATCTGTTTATCTAGACCATATTTAACATTCTTGGGGTTCTGGCTTATCTTTTAAAAATGTAAGACATTTCTTTATTAACTATCGTTTTTTTTTTAAAGATCAGACCGTCTTTTCTGTAGACTGTCAATCTTGTCTTCTGACTGAAAACGGACAATCTTTTCATCGCCATTCTAGTAAAGTCTCTGGGCAATATTTTAATTCACCGTAAGAGTTTAATAAAAAATCAAATATGATATAAAACTAACTTTAAAAAAGTGTTTAGTTGATGTGTTTTTCGGGTTATGAGGAAATATTTACGAATTTACTATTTTAGCCTACAGACACGCCCACTTTAAAACGTGTTACCATCAGTCGGGAGGAATGTGACGTCACACCCTTCTATCTTAGCCGACAATCCAGGAAGTGCATAACCGGAGCAATATGGACATTATATATGTCAAAATCACAAATTGTAAAAATCAAATTTGAATTTGAAAATTTGGTCAATTTGGGATTTTTTCTTAAATAACTATGTTTGCTGAAATTTAAAAAGGAGTTGAATTCCGTAAATACAATGAATCCTGGTTTTGCTAAGGCTAACGCTAGAAACTTGCCTTAGGTATCAATTGCAGAAATGATTTAGTATGTAAGCAGCAACCGTAACTATAATGAAGCTTAAAGCCGGGTGGTGAAGATGGCAAAGCTCAAGTTTACCTTTCTCTTAAACGCTAGCATATTTATGATTGAATGAAAAATTTTTTTCTAGTAGGAAAAGATTAATAATAATAATGAATAATAAACGCAACCGACATGAATGTGTTGTGGGTGTTCGCGTGAGCTCCGAGCAGAGATTAATTGCCTACTTCGAGGAATTTTGGAAGAGGGTGGGGAGAGCAAAATAATGAATCTTTAATGCAGGGATAAGAGGTTTGCAGAGATAATGCAAGTTTGGATAAGATAAAGTACAGGTTTCGCTCTTCAACAGCGGTTTTTTCTATCGCGGCCCTTGGTTATCCACGGCCCACTTAGTGAGCACTAGCTATAATCTCCGCGAGTATTTCCCTTGCGTATATGCGGTTTTGACCAAACAAAGTGAAATTGTCAATCTGCCAAACTTATTGACATTGTAACTTTACAACGTAAGTAATTTAAATAAAATTTTTGTGCGTGTGCTCAAGTAATTTAAATAATTTTTTAAACAGACTTTATTTAAAGGATTTAACGCAATGCTTACTGTAAATTTCACTGAACTATCATTTCGGAACGTATCGGAGGACGAGGCCGTTGACTCCGACCAAACAGTTAGCCTAGTCGGAAAATATAGTTAAAATGCACTACAAAAAGGTTACGTTACATTGTTTGCACCTGTCGTCGGAAGTATCACTCAGTCTAAAAGTCACTCGTTAGTCAGTGAATGTGTTCAGCAAATTATTACGATTACAAGTCGCTTGGATGAAGGTCCTTTTATATTTATAAAAGATATGCAGCCTTCGGACCTTAGAGATATTTTATTTCCGCATCACGAAGATTTCGTCACTGTAGACAATGAAAATAAAAAGGAAGGTGATGAGGAAGAAGAAGAGCAGCATTCTTTAATTTTAAGTTAAATAAATAAATAATATATTAATTTTAATAATGGTTCAAATAAGTAATCGAATGTAATCTAACCCCCAACTTTCCATACATTTATCTAACCCCCAACTTACACCAACCGCCGGATTTTTCACGAACCTAACCCCAGTGGTTGATGTGATTAGGCGGTCGGCGGCGATTCAGCGGTCTGCGATACCTATAGTGATTATGGCTATTGCTGTTATCACTGCTCATCATTCTCAAGTCTCTCAGGCCTATTCATCATAATTTTTCTTGATTTTTCCCTTTGTAAGCGTTTAATGAGCTAATCCGACTGGTATACTAAGCAGAATTAATCTGAAGATTATAGGACCTGACGTAATTCAAGATGGTGGTGGTGCGAATTAAGTTTTTTGTGCAAGTCGAGTTTTGAGAACTTCCAGAGCTTATATTAATTAAATAAGTAGTAGTATTTTTGTTTATAGGGTGCTTCGACGGCTTTGGTCATTTCGCACCTCTTCAATTCATAGAAAAACACATCTGAACAAACACAACAACCAAGCCCTGGGCGGGATTCGAACCTGTGACCTTTGGGTTAGCTGGCAAGCACGCTACCCACCAGGATAACCCGGTCGGCGAAGAAATTCCATTTTTATTCACATGGTCTCTCACTCAACTCCCCCAATCATAGCAGTAGAATATTTGTTTGTAGGGTGCTTCGACGGCTATGGTCACTTCGCAGCTCTTCAAGTCATAGTCAAAAGCAACTTGGACAAACGCAACACCCATGATGTGAATGGGACTCGAACCTGCGACCTTTGGCTTGGCCTGTGAGTGTGTTTCCCCCAGGTTAACTAATTCAATCATTCTATCTAGTATACGACATAAGTTATAAAATTAGATTTATATACCAAAAAGCTCAACGATTTTTATCTTTACAGTCAAATATAAATAGCAAATTCAAAATTAAAATTTTATAAACATATTCCTAAACAGTTGAGAAGAGTGACCACGTAGTTTACAACAAAACACTTCGAGCGTTAAAGAGAGGCATAGCGCCAAATTTTCCGTAATGCACTTAAAAAAAAGGGATTCGAAAAACACGAAAACAAGTGGAAACGGAAACTATTTTAGAGAATAAAGTTAATGAGAAATTTAATGAGTGAAACTCGTTGATAGGCGTATTTTTCTGGTTTTAAACACCTTCGATCCTCATAATCTCGTCAAATGTTTATGGCGAAAGGAAATTTCACGAATTATAGAACGCGTAAAACCCTCCCGGAGCTCATTAAACGAGCTCTTGTGAGTCAAGCACCCGGCACAATTTGGCACCCGTCCAGGCGGAGCGTCGCAGGGGGGTTGAACTGGTTCAAAAAATATATTTTTTTTTCGGAAGACCGTTTTCTTTCTTTTTAATAGAGTTGGATCAAATCCAATGAATGACAATGGTCTGGCGCTCCGCTGGAGAGGATATATAGCTATTACGCGGTGGCAGAAGGTTGAGGAAATCTCTTATCTGCGGAAACAACTACTTCGTTACCACGTACTATATCATTACTCGTGAATTTCATTGCCTTGGGTTTAATTTGGATGAATCTCTCCCGTAACTGTTACCTCCTCTTTCATCCTTACCTGGAAACTTTTTTTAATTTTGTCATATCCGTTTATTTACCGCGAAATTCTAAAATCAACCAGTCAAAAATAATGCCAAGCAGATCAATGATCTAATGCTTTCCCTGCGTATTTGTTGAGTAAAAACTTCTCGGGTTTGCCACCCGGTGGGTTATTCCATTATAGCCAACTCGACTCGGTAATCCTCCTCAGGGCTAAAAATTCCGTTACGGTCGGAGGAGGGCCGTTCCTCGGACCAATCAAAAGAGACTAAATCCTAAGAGATATTATTGTTGACACTAATACCAAACAATTTTTGCCGTAACGGTATATTTAGCCCGGAGAACGATGACAGAGTCGGTTATCTAAACGGTGGTCCTAATGAATAACCTCGTTCGGTGAGAAACAGAATTTTTAACCAAAAAAAGGAAGGTCTATTGACAAAAAATTAGTGCTTTTGAAAGATAATATGGAATTTCTAATGCATTAGTACCTCAACTAACGAAGATAATTCGTTATGGAATCACATTCGTTGACAGAAATCTTCGTTACCCTAAATGTTTCTTAGCAGAAACTTGATTTCTCCCAGTCTCTAACCTATATTTTGTGGTATCCACAGAAAACCTATTAAAGCTGTTTTGAAATTCTTCCCACAATTTAAAGATAAGCTTTATAAAATAGTAAAAGGCACACTAAATGAAAAGGCAAAAACTCACCAAAGGCTGGGTTTAATAGCTTCGAAAAAACCGGCTCCCTACGCGGCTGCGTTATGCTAGCGTGAATATCCACTAAAATTTTTGTTAGGCGAATCCAATATCGTTATCCGAGACCGAAAAACAGCGAAAAAATATCTCCGTTATTTAGAAATTCGTTAGCCATGTTACTCGTTAGCCGAGGTATGACTGTAATATGTACATCGATTCGATTTTAGTCCGCCTTATTCTGTAAGCTGGTGGCTAACGGAATTAGGCGGAGTAAGCCATAGTGTAGTGAAAAGTAGGTTGATATTTTACCATATGTTTTGGTAGTCTTTTTAGCTACTCCTGTTATCGAATGTATTATTTATAATTACGTGTCTACTGTAGTAACTAAGTTCACCTTATTCCGTTAGCTCATACCATGTAGCTGTAGTATCTGTAAACCGTAGTGTAGCGAAAGGTAGTTTTATATTTTATCACATGTTTGTTACTCTTTTTTCGCTATTCCTGTTATAGAATGTGCTATTCGTAATCACGCGTTAAATACAGTGTCATATTAATAGAGCCCCGTAGAACTCTCTCTTCCTTCATAGTTTTCAATACTTTCCCTCGTTTTTACGTACGCTTCCTTTAATCGGCTAATTTTGTGTTAGTTTTTCACGTCACTCCCTCAGATTTAATGTTACCTTATCCGCAGTATTTATTCATAAATTTTCACCCACTTTCGTAAACATAAAGTTATTGTTTTAACCTAAGTTAATCTAAAGTTATTATCATCGAGATATCACCATCTATTATTTATTTTTATTATTTATGGTTTCAATTCTCTATCCAACTATAAAGTTATATTAACAGTGTCACATAATATATTATATAGTTTTGGGTTTACTTTAAGTAAATTGTATTGTATTATATACTCTTGGTTTTTTTTAAGTAACTTGTATTTTACTCAATCTTCGTTTCACCTGTAATGAATACATTCTAATACGCACGACTTATTTGGCCAATAAGAGTAGCTGTAAGAAAAACTTGTACTATAATGTACGTTACATCTGTTGTATTGATAACCAGTCGATTTTTTCAAACCAGGTAACTGAATTTGACCAAATGTAGTAGTATTTTTGTTAATGGGATTCTTCGACTGCTATTGTCATTTCGAACCTATTCCAATCATAGAAAAAACCCAGTTGGACAATCACAACACCCATGCCCTGGGCGAGACTCGAACCCGCGACCCATGAGTTAATCAACCACCAGGCTAACCCGGCCGGCTTACCATCCATATTTGTCGTCGGAACTTAATACATGAGAGGGTTGCATTGAAAAGTTTTGAATGAAATTGTTTCAGTGAAAATGGCCCCGCCTTTTTTCTGGGATCCGTAAGCTCCCAGGCTAACCCGTCCGACCATATGATTCAAAGCACCGAAGCCTATAGGAACCGAGGTTAACGGAGGTCATAAGAACGATGGTGACATTTTATTAAAATCTATTCATTCGGACGTTTCACTCGTTCTACGGTCGGGCAGCAGGGATTTATTAAAGAGGTGAAAGTAGGAGGTAATTCAAGATGAACAGCGATGACTTCAATGTTTTAATGTTCACCATCCAGTAGCACCGAGACTTGAAGTACCGCGATAAATTCATTAAGGACTGTGGAGCACTGCTCTATCTCTTTCCGTCGTCCTGAGCAAACAAGTCACCGCGAAAAGCGTAAACAAGTACTAGGCATTGCCTTAATTCCAGTGCACGACCACACCATTAACGTCTCATTAATGTCTCCAGATATCGTCAAGTCAGATATTTGTGAAGCGCATTAAAAAAATGGTGCCCCTAACGTTAAACCCTTGCTGAAGCTTGTTGTTGCCTCGCGACAGGTTCAATTTACGGAGAGCAGGTTAACTCACTGTCCACTCGGAAGAGGTTCTTTAGATTAGAGATAGAATTAACAACTCCTCCACACGCATCAGTTACACCAGGGAAGTCCATTACGATAGCCCGGTGGCCTTTGAAATGCTAGCTTAAAAATTTCAGTCGTTCTCCATTCCCTTTTAATGTTTCTTGAGATATTTTGTTACAGTTCAATGATAAGTTGATTTTAATACGAGTGGGAATAATGCCCACATCATAGTAAGATTTTCAGCGCTTTAGTGCCTCGAACCTCTGAAAAGAGAGTTAAACGTGAAATTTAAATATGCACATGAGTTTCTCTATCCTACTAAACTACTACGAGTAAACACTTTTCAAGAAACGTTATCCAATACAAAGTCTCTTATGAACACGGCGTACTAGTAGCCTGTCTCGTTGACCAAGGTGCATCTCCCGCAGAAACGTTTGAATCAATTTTTATGAGCGTTATTTTTGCTTTTGTTTCTCTCTTTCGCATCCAAGTATGTTTACAAAATATTTTTCAAAAGTAGAATTCTCGTTGTTAACACGCTCTGTCATAGGAATGACGTTCTAGACAATTAACAAAGAAAACCCACACGTCACTCCGAATATTGGACCGAGAGACAGAGAAACACAGTCCATGTCTCTTAGCTAGTAATTTCGAGGGTGACCACCGAAATACCCATCCAAAGTAAAGTTTTTTATGTGCTATTACTATGACAGGAAGGTACGCACAATAATTTTCATCCTCACGTTTTGCCATAGGTATGGCGTTATAAAAGTAGAACACAAAAAAGAAAAGTCTCACTTTACTTTGAATAATTCGGTGACCACCACTACCTTTATCAACAGAGAGACAGACTGTCTTGTTCATAATATATAAATATATATATATATATATCATATATATAATCGCGGAAAACTGGCAAACTCAGATGACCACTATGATACAGTATGTTGAACGAACAGAGAAAAAATGAAACACAGACACGAATTAATAAAATACAGTACACTCACATGTTCCAAAATTTTTCGAGCGACAGCTCTTCATCAGTGGAGTAAGAACTCTTCTTACACTCACACACATATAAATATATATATATATATATATGTAGCATACAACACCAGGAAATATATACGCCTAAAACGCTAATAAGAGCTTAAAGACAGAAGAACACACACAGGAGAACGAAACGCTGCATTACTTAAAAAGTTCGTTGCCGCTAGAGGTTACCATCAGAACTCCCTTCTGCAGACTCTGGGGAGGAGGGCAATCGGTTTCCGAGTTTTGTTTTAGGTGCTGTAGGCCCTGAAATTCTTTTTAAAAATAATGAATTCAGGGAATTTGTGGCTCCTTTTACCCATCCGGGAACTAAGTCGGCAGTTCTTAGAACGTACGTGTGTGTGTGTGCTTGGCCTCGTTACTCCGCCCAAAGTCTCTCCCGTTTAACGCCAAGGCCCGAGGCTAAAAGGAGGGGGTTGGGGGGGGGGGGGTGGTGCATCGCCCTCTCTACAACTGGAGACACCCCCTCTGTTCTTTTTACGCCTCGCGGTCCGGAGCTCCCGGGTAAAAGACCCCTAG
>WURS02044064.1:0-11161 GCA_011762765.2 Rhinocypha anisoptera | reverse complement strand
AAAACTTTTTGCGTCAAATATCCCCTTCCCTCGATATATGTGTGTGGGAGGAAGTTCGATGTGGTTACCGACCACGCAGCTTAAAAAGAGCTTCCGGGATTGAAGGACCCCAGCAGAAGGTCAATGCGACGGACACTTACATTTACGAAATACCCCGCACAAGACACCGCAACGGGGTGTGGCGGGGGTTATTACACAACTAGCATGCATTCTCGAAAGCACAGAAGAATAAATATTTAGGGCTAGACCAACGACTAATATAGGACGATAAGGTATGCGATAAAAGGTGGAATTATATCCAATCACGGGGAAGTTAATACAAAAACGGAGTGTCGAACATGGCCCAGAGCAGAATTCTTAGTAACGAAAAAGTCACCTGAACCAAACAACTGAACTCCTCCCGTGAGTAATGTGAAGAAGTGATTTCAACGATAGGTCGAAAGGTAACAATATTGGGGAAATCACATAAACGTAGTTTGTGATGGTAGCTGTACCTGAAGATTAAAAAAATGGACGTATGTAAGGCCCAAATTTATTATAATTAAAGCGTTCATTAGAAGCAACTACGGAGCTACCCTGAAATGAAAAACTCCAAGCGTCATCCGACAACACCGAACGAGTACCCGCTTCCTTCTACAAGACACACTTCTTCATCGTGAGTGGACCCCCGGGCGCCCGCCGAGTTGCATCTGGCCAAAAGATGAAGAGGCAAAGAAGACGACCGCGCGGGAGACATTCCATGACGGCCTCGGATTCATCCCCAACCGGTCCACCTCTTGGCTCGTTACAAAAAAATTGAAATGCGGTTGAATTCAATCTCTCTCTCTCTCGCCTTTTGTTTTTAACGAGTTGTATGACAGATATGTTTTCTTATAAAACTACTTCCCATATACTGGATACAAGAATAGATATAAGCAACATGGTCATTTTTGCCCATCGTACAACTACGTAGGTCGTGGCAGCTGCGAAACTATGGAACTCTATTCCAAACCGACGTGAGTAAATCCCGTTATATCGCCACCTTTAGAAATAAAATTTATGATACGATAAAGAATTGTTTCTCAAATCATCGAAGCTTGTTTATATTTAATTATTTCAAATTCTGTTTCTTTTTTTAGAAATACCTTTGTTATTATTATGTGTATATTATATGATTATGCGTATTTAGCTCCTTGATAATAGTCAATGTCAATATCAATTATGTGCGATCATCGTTTTTGTGGGGGAGCGGTACTAAATGTATAGTTATAATATGGCTCTATGGGTGATATTCGGAGTACAATGAAACATTTATCTTCCTCTCCCCGGGATATCGTTCGAATACAACATGAAAAACGAGTTTTTAACGTGAGTTTTAATGCCAAGAAATAAGATCAGTGGGCCAACGGAAAACATGATTCAAAATATCCCAGACACTCACTTCTACGTACTATCGGAATATAAATTGTGTATCATCGAGTGTAAAGTTCAGTTACGGGAAATGGGCCAAAAATTGGTGCGTGATTGATACCGATTTTCAGCTTGTTTTGTTCTACTTTGCATGGTATAAAGCAAATAACACAATAAGGCACCATATAGACACTACCCGAGGAACATTTCAAGAAACGGAGATAAAAAGTTTTTGTCTAATAGCAAGTAACTCCGGACTTACAAAAGAAAGAGACTCTTCTATGTCCTTAAACGAAATTGGTTACGAATGTGTTTGGAGAACTTGGATGTTGTAAGCCACTCGTTCGTATTTTGAAAGACAGGTTAAATTTACGGAGTAAATTTGAGTCAGATAACTTCAAAGAAGAGGTTAAAGACGTAACATCGCCTACTACAGTAGATCAGACTACGCACTTCAAATCAAACACACTATGAAACGATTTTAAATGTCATTTTTACCTCGTATACTATCGGGGAACAGAACAGACATGGCCGAAGTCGTCATCGAGGTAACGAGGAAGACCATTTAGTAGTTGAAGGGTAGGCGATATGTATTGTGTAAATTTTAAGGAGATTATTTCAATGAAGAGGTCAAAGATATATTGCGGACCCCGTCATGCTTTGGCACATCACAGCACGCATGTAATATCATGGAGACCTTTGAGAAGAAACTTTTTTCGTTTCCCAGATGTATAGACAGTAAGATGTAACGTACACATTATATGCTGTGATAACTCAGTGCAACAATGAGACAGATTATTCTCGGATAATCGTGCCAACTTTCAATTGGAAAAATTAATCAGCTGACACCTAATATAAAGCAAACATACATTTTGTCAGAGTGGAAGTTAATACTTTAGTATCTAAAGATTTTTAATTAAACAGATATAGTATTTACCTAAATGCAAAAGACTAGATGCAAAACTAACGAGATGAAGATGAAACAACTTGTGGATGAATGGGCATTACACATCCATCGCGAAGTTGTGACCGTTTGTCAGGAATGCAAGGGAGCAGGATTCTGTCTTAGACCACGAAAGTCCCTTAGGTTTCGGGCCATCGGGTGTCATAATTTCGACACAGAAGTACGTCTTCCTAAAAGTAAACAGGCATCCCACAAGGTCGACCCATAAGCTTTGTGTACCGTTGTTGTCCTTACTCTCCCGTTCTTCCCTTTGCCCAGCATCAAACTGCTGCTTCAGACTGATGACATTAATATTGCTGTGAGAGCAGGTAGCTCTTGAGATTAGGAAGAGATACACCGCTTATAAGTAGTTATTGGCAAGTTGTCACTCGAGAACTGTAAAAGAACTCTTAAAAGCTATCCTTTTGGTACCGCTAAATGAAAAGATGACACGAAAATTGTGGTATTTGCCTGCTAGAAGACTTTACCAAACAAACAGAAAAAATACCCTTTACCACTGCTGTGAAGACCATTTTATTGTTAGTACTATTGTAAAAACATCTGTTGGTTTTTCAAATAAGATAAAATTGATTTTTAAGTCTATCAGTTACTGTTAGAAATATTTTGATGGAGCAGATACACCTAGTAATTTTCCGCATGATTTTTATTGAAAAGGCCCGACCTTTTTCAACGTATTTGCGTCATTTTCAAAAGCTAACTAACAAGATTTTTCGAAGTAGTCACTAGTGTGGATGATTAGACTAAGTGTAACTGTATCTTATAAAGTATTTCATTCAATGAATCAAATCCATCAATGTAATCCGAATGCTATAATGACTGGCAAAGAGACAGGTGGACTCTAATTTCACTAGCGCTAAACCACACATCTTTGAAAAACTCGAAAACTATTGTCACATTAATCTTCGCAAGAATGTTCGATAAAACAAATTCAGATGCTAATGACATTTTCGAATTCCTATATGATTCTTCGAAATATTTATTTTAACCTCTTAACTAAGGCAGCTTCCGCAACATCAAGGCGCACCAAATGTATATCGAAACCCCGTATGTCTTCAACATGGCTGAAGGGTTACCTCGAATAACATGGCCTTTTGAAATTCATTTAAAAATAAAGACACTATTATCTAGTAATGGAAGTTTTCTCCGTTTTCGTAATTAGTGTCGAAATTACAGGTTTATATAGTGCAACACGTCTCAATAAAGTGAAATTACACGTAATTGCGAATGCGCTTAGACGTTAAGTCGGCAGAGAATAGTACTACGGTACTATAGACATAATTAGCCCACTGCCAGTGACCGCCCAAGAGAATAGTTATAAGTAATGGTATAGTACTTAACATAGTCGAACAATTCTCACGATATATTGAAATGGCTACCCTACGCTACCAGACCGCAGATAATGTTGGCTTCTTAGGCAACGGATACTCGAAATGGCGTTCAGAAATATAACTTCAATGACCAAGGGTCCAATTTTCGTTCCGAATCACATCGTTATATAAACAAAAAGCTGCAGGTGACTAATGCTTGAACGTGATATTTGCACCCGAGTGGAAACTGGTAGATTCAAAGGATTTGACATCGGACAATAACAATAAATTCTCAGTCACTATGCAAACGGTCAGGATAATGACTGGTCCTTTTGGTTGCCATACGCTGGGTTGCATAGAACTGCTGTTTCCACAGTAGCAGTCGTTTCACGACTCCCGATGTAGTCTTCAGTCGTCCCCCGACGCGTGGAAAAATGTAATTGCTCGTCAAATCAATAGCAGGAAGGCCCACGAAATGCTAAGCAAACACTAAGATGAATAGTTTAGGGTAAATGTGTTTCAGCTTTTCGTGCATCGAAGTTGGGCGAGGGAGAAAGATTCAGCGATCTTGGCGGGACCCATATTGGATTACTCAAATTCTCCCATCACCCCACTCGAATTACGGACACCCTTTGTGGACAGTGGTCGCCCATTAGAATCGAGTGAATCCGCACCTTGGGTGAGATACTAAAGATATTCACGGCATATCTCTAAAAAGAGCACCGCTTTGTTTCTTTCAATTCTATTCCATATATTTGGTGTCAGCGGCATCAAAAATGGTGAAATACGACTGGAAAGTAGTGCGCCAACTTAATCGGGTTCCGCCCCTTGTACAATGCGAGAGAGAAAAATGAAATGTGAGGGGTTTCGCTAATAATGGCTGTCGTCTAATTGGATTATGTATGGTGTATCGAAGTGAAATACTCAATTTCATGAGTTTTCTAGAGTTAATACAGTGAATTATAAAATATACTCATATTGTTCAGCGAAAGAGTAAAATTTCTCCGAAAGTAATGTACAGTAAACATTTTTAACCGTGTAAACTAAGGAAACTGTTGGATTATCGTATTCTTAACCGTATTCCGGAAGAGACACCCATACGCACCTATTTAATAAATTATGAAGATACATTGTGTACTAAAGTATTGCAAGGAACTACTTTATCAGAGATTTTCATCCACACTTTAAACGCGGAATATTGAGATATTAATAACGACAGAGGATACCTATAACAAATATGAAAGGGAATATGACAAAATATCTTCAATAGGAAAGTTTCTTCGATTTAAAGAACTCTCTTACATGTTATCATCAAAATGGCATACAAAAAAGATTGTACGCTATATTTAAACAATTACCAAATGAATATATATAGTATTTTCCACGGCTGTGGTAAGTAAATTACATATCCATTTGGTAATCATGCATTAAGATTACAATTAAGTGAATCTTGACGTCATAAGCATTGAAGGTTAGATTGTTAGCTCGAATAAAATTTCCTGCCATTCAATAATATCTTGGTTAATCAAAATATATCCCCGATCAAGAAATTTGGAGTGAAGAAATTTATATTTTCTTCCTAGAGGTAATAGAAACAATTTTGCAGACATCGTATAGTATTGTGAAAGATAAGATTGAATTAAGAGTTCAACTTACCGTCGCTTCCAAGGGTCCTGGTTCTCGGAAAACACCGGTGAAATTCTCTTCACTGTTCATTCCTGATGACCGTCGAAAAACTCCCATCCCTAACACCACAAGAAAAGCCATTGTCCCTACTTCCATTCCTGAAACGAATGCAAAGGATTCAAATTAACGTTCTTTTCATAAATAACGCATTAAATATTATTAACTTTAGCCATAATAATTCGCAACCAGACGACAAAAGAACGATCACCACATCTGCAGTATCTATTTTATTCAGTCGACTATAACAACGGCTAGAAAGAACGAAGACGTAATAGGAAGGAGAGAGATATATTCCGTTCGTCACGGTTGGACTTGGACGATAAATTAGACCGGTCCAAATCGAATTCATTTAATTGCATGCATAATAAAATATTACTAAAGTTCTGAATCCTCTATGAATGTACCTTTCGAGTCAAATATGAATCAATATTTACAGAAAGGAACAATAAGTTAGTCCCACTGATAGGCCTTGTGAATCAAGAGTGAAATTTATTGGAGCGCTTACAATTCCACTTCGCCCAGTGCGAAGTCCGAAAATCTCAAAGGAATCCGATGGAAATGACAAAATATCTCTCGGAAGACGAAAGATGAAGATTGTTTCGGAGCGTCGTAACAAACTTGGACGAAGACAAACATGCAATTGACCCAATGCTGAGAGATGTGATCAAATTCAAAAATCTTCGTTATTCCCTAACGTAACGTACTTGGACGCCATTTGGCTAATGGAAAGGGCAACACCGGAAAAGATCGAGGCTACCTAAAATGAAAAATCGAGTCGAGCCGAATGAGTTTACAAGTTATTAGAACAATAAAGGAACGAAACAAAAAAAATACTGAATTCTAAGAAAAAGGGATTAAAATTGAATTTCATCTCTGTGGACAATTAAAGAATCATTCTGTTATAGAAAGATTTACTTGTCCTTTAAATCAGAGTTTTCTGCTGAAATGAGTAACTAGAACTCAAGATTGCAATGTAATATGCAGGATACGAGTGGACGGGAAATAGGCAGATCCAACATTCCAAGGAAACATATTATCAGTATCGAATGATTTACATCGGCACAATATTTCAAGTTTCAAATCACACAAAGTATATATTTCTGACGATGCGAACGAATAACTAGAAGATTAGATCGAGGAGACTTCATTGCTCAAATAGAACGCAATATTTCCTTACAGAAATAATTACCTGCGCTCTCCAGTGTGTCTCTGTTAACTTTTACACGAAATATTTATCAGAAAATCCGATACGCATAAAACATTATTTAAATCAAGTGGAATACGGAAAAATGTTTAAAAAAATGTGAAAGTACGGCCTTAATAGCCCATAAGATAAAAGAGAGTCATGATATAGAACACGAAATTCACTTACCTCATGCCAGCACGACGACCGAGAACAGACTGACGAATGGCGGGGAATGAGTCATGGCATGGCGTTATGACTTCACTAAAAAACAATAGAATACATTTTTTTAAATTTTAGATATTATTATAAACTCGGAAATTGGTTAAAATTGAATTATTATTATCCATAATTAAGTAAAAAGCTATCCACTCCAAATTTGAATATTTATTTTTTTATTAATACAATTTCTCATTATTTCTAATTCCCGCTGGTTCCCGTTATAAAGATGGCGCTATTAAGATGGCGGAAAAGTTGAAAAACTATCTAAAGTTATTGCGAACATTAAAAACAAGTATACCCAAAGAAAGGAAAAATTACATTTTGATTTGAATTTTGGTAATATGAAAATATAAATTACATCCTTCAAAAATCTTTACATATTCTCAGTAGAAGAGATTATCATACATGCTACTCATAACCATATTCTGTCCAACTACAGCGTAGTGTGGAAGTGAACCTAAAATAAATGGTTACGTGGATTAATTACACGAGACTACAGCATATGATTTAAAAATGGAGTTGCCTCGTGAAGCCAAGGATACTCCTTCTATTTCGGATTGAGCTAATTGCACCTTGAAAATGTACATATATATATTGCTTAAAAAGAAGAGGCAAACAAAACGATTTTTTTGGTAGTCATGGATGTTTAAGCCACATATACGTACCCCTTGCCATAATGACTCCTCGATTTCTTGTCCACATGAAACACAATGCTCCTAGAGACATTTTTATCCTCCTCTGTTTCAGAAAAGACGAACGTTTCCTCAGCAGCTGACTGGTTGCCGTGGACCGATGGATAATGAATCACTTTCATCAACAACTGATTATTGCCACGGTCCAAAAATCACATATTCCCTCTTTTCACCTGAACACCACAATTTATCATATGATATAAAAAATACAGAGATTTTTCCCCTCATAATCACTTGATATCCAGTCTTGATATTTTCGCCAGGCCACTTTTTTACATTTACTACTGGAATATAGAACGTACGCCTGGGATCTGTTCTGAAACACTGCTCCTATGCAAATGCTAAAAAAAGAGGTTTTAATATGCAGCGATTTTACTTCAAAGTACTACTGGCACTCAATATGTCGATGAAGCGTCCGTGATCTGCGCTCCAAGGAAAGGAAATGACGACTGCGGAGGCGAAAAATGTTTCTTCCCCTTGACCTTCCCAAGGCGTTCTCGCTCGTATATAGACCACGATCTCCCTACCTGTAAACAGGCATGATACACAGTTCTCTGCATGTTATGCTACGGGAATATAATGCCTTCTCCTGCATTTTCTTATGTGGGAAACGGAAGGAACATATAACATGTAATTTTCCAATAGGGCGTATGACTAGAGAGATTCACGACCCAGAAACATGTTCGGCACCGCACGTGAGAAATTCCAGGAATTTGTAGAGAAGAAATCAGATAAATCAAAGCCCAGTGCAACGTCATGACCTTGCATATCTTGACTGGAGAAAACTCATTGCACTTATATCGTACAGGATATGTAATTTATCATTCTCCTACGAGATGAAAATGCCAAAGAATGGTTTATTTTACAACATGGCTCGGTCTACAAATAATACAAAGGGATGACAGCGCGCACACATAACCTCTTTACGATTTAAACTTCGTTTACTCATGGGTAAAATCGTAGGATAATGATTAAAAGAATCATTACGACCGGTTGAATCGCCCAGTAAAAAGTGGTCTCTTTTCAATTATATTGGAATACGTTACGATTCGACTATAATTAATGTGTTTAGAAGTCAACTACGCATTTGGTGAAAATTGTTTTTAAAAATTTTAATTATTTGTCATCCGATTCGTCCAGAACACTTTATCTCCAATTTTTATGACCGAAATATATAATTCAGAAGTGAAATATGTATTACAAGTCTCTACATACTACGGTAGATCATTTGACATACATAAAATCAGAGAGAAAGACTGTCGAACAGGAAGATATAAAATATCATTTCTTCCACGCACAATTATAGACCAAAATAAATATGACCTCAAGCTAGGTGATAATACCTAGTGTATATATGTATTTTATCTTGCATGTTTAAAAAATTAAATGTTAATTGATTTTGTTCCCGTATGACTTGTATTTCCTTTTATCAATGAAATTTTTGAAAGTAGTTTCCCTGCATGAGTACTATATCGAATATATGCATGTGGGAATGCATGCCTGGTGACGGCTCACTCACCCTCTGCCACACACCCCTGTGGTGGCTTGAAGGGTATTTCGTGGACGTAGACGAAATGCAAGGTGTGTTCATTAATTGTACACTTAGGATATTGACACCTGTTGAGATAAATCGACTCGAAAAGTTGTAGGTAAAAAAACATTACGAACGAAAGGGGTTAAGGGTTTAAGATACACCACGACCTCAAGCGCGGAGGACATTGAATTAAAACCCATCTCACAGGGCGGAGGAGTTTTAAACGCCTTTTTGGCATTCCTTCGTTCAAAAATTTATAACTTTCAAGATATTGCATCAATAGAGTTGAAAATATTTGTGAACAAGCACAAAGTGTTGAGTTGCTACCAGGTATTTTTTAAACGACTTTAATTAATATTATTGTTATTTATACCTCATTATCTCAAGACATCATATACATTTTAGTTTTTCAAGAGTAAAAATTACAAAAAATATAGAATCATTCTCCACGTACTACGCATTTAGTTAATAAATGAAAAGTAAATTTTGCAAAAGATTATAAATATTTCACAATCGTACGGACACTATCGACATTTTTGTCCGTCTTGCTAACATGAAATTTCACAACTTCGTTTGTTCTTCGGTTGTAAGAGATTATTATGTAATAATCGTATGCAAAAACTCTCGTTTTTTTTGTTAAAAGGATGGTATAAAATATTTGAATGACTTTACCTTGGCAATTTTTCTTCATACGATAAGTTTCGAAATACTCAAGCACAAACCTACTAAACAAGACATTCAAGGGTTTTGCCACGTCATTACATAGTACTGATAATATTTCGCTGATTCAGACCGAGACTAGTGATAAGCAAAATAGAGTTACATGCAATTACTGAATATGCGCATAAATTATCTCTTTGTAGTAGTATATACTTTGTCGTTAGTTTGCAGGTAGATTATTCCCACATGATGTGACTGTTTCACCATGAATATTTTGCATGTAAATTTCCTTCTGTACGATTAATAATTGTCTAATCTTTCCCGGAGGGCAGTGGATGTCTCGTGGTGGCTCACCCCCGGCCACACAAGTGTTGCAGCGGCCTTCAGGGCAATAAGTAGACTTGGTGAGGGGAGTGGAAGGGTTCAGCATGAATGTGAAAAGGAGAATGACTAATGTTGGAAGGGGGTGGAGGAGGTAACACATTGGAAGTAAAGTGAAAAAGTCAAGTGACGTCAGGTTCAACGACGTCTAATCGAGCTACGTGGGAGTGGGGGGAATAAGAACAGAGTGCAAGGGAGAGGGGGTCGAAGGTCATCGAGAAGGTTGTTGCCTATAGGCGCGACATATTTTCGAAATTTTCCGTAAAATTTAATTTCGCACCTTTGTCACAAAAACTTGTAAAAACTTTCACATACAAATGCAAAGAGCGATACACTTCAATAACGTGTGGAAAACATGGGAGTTTTCACAATTTACAAGAGTTTTTAACGGTACCGATATTCTTACACTCATTTTCCTTCTCGTTTGGTCAATATAAAAGGAGTTACAAACAGAGGTGTTACAATGTGCAAACATTACTCTTCACAATTGTCAAACTTGTACATAGAGTTAAATAATATTTTACCAAGAGTAACAGGGTTATTAACTGAGATTTTAAATTTATTTTGGGGTTAACATTAGATAGGTTTTAATTTAGTTTGTGAATGAAGAGTATCTTAAACCTATTTATAATCCGGCGCAGGGAAGTTCAATAATTTTGAATTCAAAGTATAATGTACAATATTGGAATTGAACTTAAGAGGACTATCTCGAATGTGACTCGAGTGTATGTGACCCTCATTAGGCAGGACTGGTTTTGGAGTTAGATTCAGTGCAGCGTAGAGCGGCTAGATTTGTGAAGTGCCGTTAAGAACATCATAGCAGTTTAACAAGATTTTGGAGAAATTAGATTGAGAATCGTTCGTTGAGCGTAGGTTGAGGTACTGGTTAAATTCATTAAGCAGATTTGAGGAAGATCACTTCAGCGAAGAAATAAAAAATATATTACAAGCCCCACAATCGTCCAGAACACTATATCTTTCGTGTTGATTAATTGTATGTTTAGTATATTGGCACCCCTTGAGGAGAATACTCTCAAATTTTAGGTAAAAACAGATTATGAACGAGGGGGGTTGAGGGTTAAAAATGAAACACCAGTAGTGAATGTAATAATCACTGAGCTAGGAAACAAAATGCTACGGGAC
>WURS02044054.1:0-11162 GCA_011762765.2 Rhinocypha anisoptera | reverse complement strand
TAAAACAATCTAGATCAAATCTAACATTACCAAACATTCCCAATTATCTTCATTAGATCCTAATAAAATAATCAGCAATCTCCATAATGTGGTTAACCAGAAAATAAGACATTTAGAAAAGTCGTGTAAATATCGTGTAAATACAGCGGCGTTACACACTAGTCACATCACACCACAGACGACTCCATGACAGTTGTGAGACAAGCTTATTGGAGACATTAGCTTGGGAACCACTTGCTGAGGACAAAGGTTGAAGTACAGGTTAAGTTTATTGTAATGATTTCAGGACGATCACACCTGAGCGAAGAAGTAAAAAATATATTAAGAGTCTCAACTTACTACGGTCGACCAGATCACGTACGTACAATCCAAAGAGATAGACTGTCGAACAGAGAGATACATAAAATGCCATTTTTTCCAAGCACAATTATATACCAAATTAAATATGGCCACAAGCTCGGATATAATAGATAGGCTAGCTGGTGTGGATATATATATGTATATTATCTTGCATGTTTAAAAAAAATTAAATGTTAAAAATATAATATTTCATTTTTTCCACGGACATTTAGAGACCAAAATAAATATATCCACACGCTCGGAGATAATAGTTGGAGTAACTACTGTATACCAAAACCACAGTGATCAACCCGAATGTTGGTATGTTAAGTGAGGGTAGAGCTCACCCTAGTACTATGCCCACGGGGCGTGTGGAAATTCACACATTACAGGGTATAGAGGGGCGCCAGTCCATTTCCCTGTGCCGCCTTGTGGTTACCCACGAAGATGTGGTACCCGAAATATCACTCAGCTTGGGTTTAGCCGGAGGTGTCCGGAGGGTCGTCACCCGGTCTCGAACCCGGGTCCCCCGGTCAGTAGCCAAGCACTCTACCCACTGGGCTACCACGACCATTATATGCATTCAAAATTGGGATGAATTTCATTTTCTCATAAGTCGTCTAAAAAAAATTCACCCCGGGACGATATATTTTTGTAAAGTTAAAGCAATGAATACATAAACAATAATCCTTGAATCCAATCAAGATTCATAATAAACCCAGAAAATGAGCTTGGTGTGTAGCGTGCTCACCGGCTAACCTAAAGGTCGCGGGATTGAATCCCGCCCGTGGCATGGGAGTTGTATTTATAGATGGTTTTTCTCTATGAATAGAGGAGACGCGAAATGACTATAGCCACCAAAGCACCCTCTAAACAAAAATACTACTACTAGAAAAGACTTTTATATCCATATCTTTCCATAAATGGTTTCAGAAGTTATGTTTTCAAATATTTTTCGGTTTTATGTGCCAAAAAATACTTCACCAGTGAGTTTCCGTCATCTAAACTTGGATATGTTAACTTCTCTGTGAGATATCTGTGTTAATTTTCTATAATCCTTGAATTTCTTGACTAATTGAGTTAGACTAATTTATATTAAAGTTTTTAACTTACTTCGGATTTGTGGGTGGGTCTTAATTTTTGAGAAATACAATTTTCGCAAATTTCACTGATTAATTTGTAATTGAATAAAAAACTACAACATTACACTCTATCTAAGTCATCATCAAACTAAAAAAATCGTTATATGGAGCCGTAGTGTGGTTATACTCTTGTTGGTCGTTTGGATTAACTGTGTCCATTGGCACCAACCATTTCTTCTTTTTTCTGTAGTAATTAAAAATGGCATTATTACTTTAGCTCATTTTCATATTTCATGCAGCTAACACCTCACATGATATCTTATTTATTAAAGATAATAGCCAATGTGATGTAATGTAATTTGCGAATTATGAAATTATAATTGAACGTTAGACTTATTTCTAGGATCGAGTGTGTATTGTGATTAATTCACTGTGAATTAACCATACTCAAGTCTTTTTCAAGTACGATTGTTTCTTCAGATGATATAAAGAAATCATTGATAATTTCACACAGTAAAGACAGTATATGCCCAACGCAAAAATAACACACTAATATGAACACTGCTGAAAGACTAAGAAAGTTTTGTTTTTAATTTTGTGAGTAAAGAAAAAAGGAAAGGTGTATGTACACGAAGAACAGATGCTAAGCGGCACATTACATTTGGCTGACTGAATACCATGCTCCTTTAAATCAATTAATTAACAATTTAAAAACCATACTGTATCAAAAGTATTAAAAAATCCACTATATTTTTAGTCCTAACATCGAGAATGCCACAATTTTCTGAAAAAATAATTGCTAGTATGCAAAAATCTTTTAAAATACTTCCATTTCTTACTCAATTTAACCGTTACCACAATGTCAGGATTTTCCTACGATAGTCAATGGCAGGTGAACCCGGGTACCCTCCTATTAAATTTCCGTTAAATGAAAAATATCGTTCGCTACTAACTTCATTTTCCAATTGAAAGCAAATTAGACAAAATAACTATAATAATACGCTATATTGATCACTATGTACCCCACAGAACAAATTTAGAGAAAGAAGCAATGTAGTGCCAGGACTTCACAGGCAATAATAATACTCAAATTTGAAACCGAGTTGATAATTAAATACTATAATGCGTCCTTTTTCTACATCTAATGATTCAATAAACATGTAGCTGTTGAAGAGACTTGATATGTGCTTCTAAGTGAATACTGGCCAACATCACATAGCTGGTTCTCGGAATGGAGCAAATATCGAGGGCTGAATTTTCATAAAATTATCAGAGTTCTGATGGTAAACCACGCACAGTTGAGAAAAACAACTGTTCCAAAAATGGATTCTTAGGTTGAAAATTTATTTTATGCTGGATGTAACAATTTTAATATGGACCACACGACTGAGATGCTGAAGGCATCATCCTACTTATCGTAAATAGCCACAATGTGTCTAAAATATTTTAGAAGTATTCTCTTCAAATTTTTTGACGATTCCAAATGTAGTACGATGAATTACATGTTGATAAATTTTCTCCAGTAAGTGTTATTTGGACATGCTAAATGCAAATTTAGAATAGCTATATAACCCTACGTTAAATTTGACTGAAGACGATCAGTTATACACATAGGTGAACCTCTTTGACCCTGTACATACCAAGGAAACCAGCTAAGTAGAGCATTCAAATTTGGTAAATATGCGATTTAAAATCAAAATTTCCACTTCATGGCATTACGTATACGGGAAAAATCAGCAATTTACGTGAAAAATCCAAGGGGAGAGAGTAGTAAAACAGCTAACCACTCCTTACAGGAATAGTAAAATAAATCGTGTATGAACACTTTTTTACTTCGTATCTAGTGGCGAAATTCTTACTTGGTCGAAACAAAACGATCATAGGATCAATAATAAAATAACTCTTATCGTATTTCCTTTGGCACCCTCATAAGAGTTACTTATATTCAACCACTCATGCATTTATTGATGAAATTACATTTTGCCTCGATGACTCATAACAGAACAAAGCTGTACTATTGTCTTACTATCGATCAAAAACATGGGTTCAGCGTTTGGAAAGAATAAGAGAAAGAAACAAGAAATTATTTTGCCTTATAATAAATATAAGGTAGGTGTAATTCCATGGATCAAATGATAATTCACTACTCTGAATAACAACGAACAATTAGATGCTCAGTAACAATGTTATGAGTGTTGTCGTTGGCTGCCTTTGCAACCTACAGTGTACATTGCAAAAATAAGTACATGATTCCAAGAAAAACCAAATAAAGGCTATTATTTCTTCCACTGTTAAGACTTATCCAAGCCGTTAATCGAAGAACGTGTTGGAAATGATCGAATTACAAAAGTGTTTTAAAAGAGAAACGCCTGAGATTGCATCATAGGTAGTGTTATAAGCGAGAAATAAGCACCATCTTTAGCTGCTAATGTAAGAGATGCAGTTGGGAGAAAAAATTTTGTTAGATGGTGCCGTCTATATAATGAATAGCCAATAAGGAAGAAGAGAAAAACTCTAAAAAGGACCCTGTAGTAAAACAGTTTGTAATAAGCATTCAGTCGAGATTGCAAATTTTTTTTTTGCCAATAAAAAGATTAAAACATTACGTAATAAAATAATTGTTAACTATTTACCACATACATAACTACATTAAGTTAATAAATTAATAATGAACAGCATAAAGAACAGCCCCATTTCGTTCAAAACAGCAAAGATGCAATTATAACTATTTGGGGTACCTGGGTACCCTACCGTGGCTGCTAAGAGTATGTTGAAATATAGTTACTATAATTAAAAAATATTTTATTAAGTTAAATACACATTTTATTAGATGCTTGAAGACAGTCCGTAGGGTTTTTTTTTATGTTTATTTTAACAGAATATTTTTCAAATTTCTGCCAACTGAGTACCCCGGTACCTTGACATTGTTATAAGGGTGTAAATGTTTTCAGTCAACTTTAAGAAATGAGACTTCCCTGTTAGAGTTCAATATTTTAAGTTTATTAGAGTAGCAAAAATGGAACAGGGACGAATATGAGGGGGAAAGGAAAAATACCTAGACTACTACGAGATTTATACGTTAACATTACTCTATGACAGATCTCTGTAAAAGGACAATTATTTTCTCTTATATTAAATAACTTATAAGATATTATGGCTTTTTTGTAGGAATAGAGTACTCCATAGTCAGGCAAATATTAAAGAAAATTGTTTTAAAATGCAATAACTACCTAAATCAGATGAGGACTCAGACCAATATTTGTTATGATTAAATGCTAGGAAAATTGAAGAGAAATTAAAAATGAAAAAGTTTACAGAAATTGAATCTATACGTTTTGATAGGATCAAAGAGATGAGACAAAGAGGATTCAATAGTTTATAAATGAGGTTAATCAAAGTAAGACGTCGGAACAAAGGTGGAAAGCTCTTAAAGACGGAATCACAAAAGCCTCTGAAAACGTAAATGGAAGAGTGAACAACAAGAGAATTAAAGAGCCTTGCGTTATTGAGCAGGTGAGTAGGAAGATGACAGGGCATAGGAACTGAAGAAACGTCAGTATGAGGGACGGAAAAAGGAAATACCGAGGGGAAATTTGAAACTGAGGAGAGAAAGTGAATGTGGCAAAGGAGGCTTGGTGGAAAGAACGCTGCTTCTGCATGGAAAGGTTACAAAAGCAAATAAGGTGGACGAGCTATCAGAAGTTAATGCCATTTCGGGAACTAGAATAGGAAATACGTTACCTATTTTAGGAGATAAGTCTGAAAAGTCATTAAATGAACAGGGATAAATACGGGATAGATGAAAAGAATAAATGCAGGAACTCTCCTCTAGGGAGAATAAAACCTTATATCTAGATATAGAAATGGAAAATGAAGTAGATGAGGATATCTTAGGGCCAATGATATTGGATAGAAAAAAAGAAAGTGCATTACGGTTTATTAACAGGAAGCAGGCATTGGAGGTGGATAATACAAACAGAATTATTTAGGGGTACATAAGTTGGATGAAAAAAGAATTTTAATGAGAAAATTTGAGAAATTTGCGATGAGGAAATGTGTCGAGTGAATATTGACAAATTTACACTAATTTCAATGTCCAATAAAAATAAATCATTAAAATATGAAGACTTTATACCGTTTATTTGGATCCCACAT
Organism: Rhinocypha anisoptera; assembly: GCA_011762765.2. Classification (NCBI taxonomy): domain Eukaryota; kingdom Metazoa; phylum Arthropoda; class Insecta; order Odonata; family Chlorocyphidae; genus Rhinocypha; species Rhinocypha anisoptera. Next base: position 5,586 of record WURS02044054.1, on the reverse strand, counting down.
CCAGCGAAGTTAGTCCTAAGAATCATCTGTAAAAAAGAAGGACAAATGTATATCTTAGTATTATTAGTTAACCTTTAGAAGAATAAGAGGGACTAATGACATGACTGCGATAATTAGGACATGGATCGAACAAAATATGCAATACAATAGGGTCGTATTCCCATGGTATGTAGATAGAGAAAGCGATCGTCAATGTGAATTGCTCAAAACTAATCAAAATTTTTATGAATATAATAGTAAGTTGGGAGTGGAAATTAGGCATCTCATTGGAAAAATTGCAAATGACTCAGGATGCAAAGTAATAGTAGTAAAAATAGCACGCTTAGTCAAGGGAGTTGGACAGGGTTATACGTTTCCACCTGTACTTGTAAGTAATACTCAACGGAGATGTTGAAAGAGGCAAGCAAAACGGTGGATTCAGGTATTAAGGTGGTTGGTGAACTCATCAAGACAAATTCGCGGATGACGAGACATAACTAGTCATCCATACAAAGGATTACAAGCATTTTAAAGCAATTCACAGGACCGTTTTGGAAGCATTGGGATCAATAATTGTTGTAAGAAAACATAATTATATTTGCTTGATATTGGGAAGTTAAGCTAAATATAAATCTGAGATGGCACAAATTGGAATAGAAAGTATGCTTATTTTTTCGGGTAGCGTCATAGAGGAAAATAGACGTAGATTCGTTCTAAGATTATTTTTATATCTAGTATTAGAAGAAGAAATCGGTTAGCAAAAGATGCTTTTCGAAAAAGAATGAGTTGAAAGTTGATGAGTTGGATCTTAAGGAAATTCTTGAAGAAAATGTAAGTAAAACCATAGCATGGAGTGCCGCGTTGTATGGATCTGAAATGTAGGCAATGAGAAAAACGATGACTGTACATTGAAGGTTTTTGAGATGTTGGTTCAGCGAGAGATGGAGAAGGTGAATCGGACGGAGAAGAACACTAATGATGAGGTGCAAAAATAGTAGCGGAGGTGAGGCAATTTTTTAGTTATATCCGAGGGAGGAAGAAAAGGTCTGTGTGAGGAAACTCTAAGACGAAGAGTTTTTGAAGACTAAGGTTTTTTAGAATTTTAGGCAAGCAGAGCAGAGTCCATTCGTTTCTTCTCATCGTATTTCGTAGGCAATTTTTAAGTTTTTTCTTTTCGAATAAACGTAATACTTGCAACTTCTCCGTAATTCCAAGTTCCCTATGCTGTTCTAAATAACATTTTTATTAGTAGAATTTAAATAAAAAAAAATTATTCTTCCGACCTCTACAAAATGTGATAGTATTAATATTAATTACAAATACTTCTATCTTATTACACTAGTATCCTAAAATTTCACTTTTCACCATACCTTTTACCAATGAGGATATATAGCTAAATCGATGCCTCTTTTGTAGCTCTCCCATTCGTTCGCTGTTCATTAATAAAATCAGCAATACTTCTTGATTTGTCTCCCCTTAAACCAGTTATACTTTATCTCTCTCGCGTCAACCAAAATTTTCAGAGGTTTCCAATCCCTCCTATCGAACATTTTCTGAACTGGTGCTGCATGGTCGTAGTAACCTATTGGATGGACAGCTTGGCTGTTGAACGGGTGACCCATTTTCAAGACCCCGTGACGCATATGGTTATCTCCATCTAAACCCATTTGGTAACATTGGGTATGGGTAACCCAATGGGTAACATATCTTCCTTTGAAACCACGGGTGGCAGAGATAAAGGAACTGGATACGTTATTCCATAAATGTTCACATGCCGGACTTAGCACTATATAGCGTCTGTACTCTAGAATCTAGCTTATGTTAATACTGGTTGAGCGTTTCTATACTCTACTATGTTTCAGGTCAAATTCCTTCCTTTTTACTTCATATTTGGGACAAATTTCCTCCTCCATTTTAACGATTATTCTTTTATTGAATAATTCTTTTATTATTTATTATTTTTATAAAATATTGATACTTACGTAATCTTAATATATTATCCAGTCACGGATTAACAACACAAAAAATTGTGGTATTGTTTTGAACCCTTTCCCTATTTTATTATTATTTTATTTACTAGATATTTGGAAATGCAAATATAACATTATTCATTTTCTTACCTTAACCTCTAATTGTACCAGTATTTCATTAAGGGTTTAACCCTTACCTTGACCCTGTAACTATGTCTCTATGAGTGGCGTATATTGCAAACCATTATCTCAGCACCTTTTCTTTTTCCTACCTTGAACTATTCAGAAACCTCTCATTTTATTTTATAGGGTGATACCGTGAACTATTTACTACACCTCGTGTCACAGGTCTTCCTCATTATTCATCTTTCCACCTCAAAACTCTCCCATATTAATATGATTCAACTGTATTTGCATGGATAAAATTAATAAGTTTTATTTATTTAAGTTTTAAATAATTTAGTTTTTTTAGTAATAATTTAAGTTATTTTAGTTTTAAATATTTAATGTAAGCTATAATGTTATACTAGTTTCACTTTTATAATGAAAATATTAAAAAATTTTACTTTGTACTTACTCTCATTATCACACTCAAAATAAATTTCATACTTTGTAAATACCCTTTCAAAAACAGAATTAATCTCTGCTTCTATAGTATATGAAAACTAAACTAATAAAATTCCATAGAAACAATATTTACACCGTAATGATGATTCGCTACACTGTGGAATCCACAATGGTGACCTCAAATGGAATTCCACAAAAAACATCAGACGCTACCATCTCCGACATCTGCGTATAAAAATGAAAAATCTAATGAAAAAGTGTATATCGTGGCTATCGTCGTCCGCATCATAAAGATATAAGGATATTGCACCACAATTAGTTATATAGATAAAAGCGTTTAAAATATTCCTTTCTTCACATCGGTAACCCTTTCAAACAGAGGCGTGATCAGAGAAGTTTCTCCGAGCACGTGGCGCTGTAACATTTAAATCATCTGCCGAGCTGGGTTTATCCTCTTGTATTTGTCCAAGGGGAAAAACTTAAAATCAAAAAGAAGAGCTCTGATTAGGGGACGGAAATGGAGCTCCAACGAATGGTATACTGAGAACTAGACGTATTGCTTATCTTTTTGGAATAAGTGAGATTGTGGTGGATGGACAATTAAGCAACCATTCTTGAATAAGCGTCTGTATAACATCAAGGCGCTTTCTTAGTCCACCGCTCCTCTAGATAAAGTGTTCCTCAATGCTCGGCAGATTCTAAAATTGCATGACCTCATGCGGATTCGTCGTTTATCGTGACTAGATCGCAATTAATGTCAGTTCAGTAAAGCAATCTAAGCTTTCACAACACCTTTCCTTCGTGTCAATGTTGGAAGGAATGGTTTCCCAAATGAAAAGGAATCATCAAAAATGTAGCTCAATCCCATATCGTCCTTAATCTGCTTTCCAAAATCAAATTTGTTCCATTCAGCACACCTAGCTTTCCTTTTCTACCACGTCAAAAATTCGCAGCCCACTCACCTCTCAGTGAAACCTGCCGAGAATTTTCTACCACTCCTCTTGCGGTATATACCCTTGGTATATACCCTTCGTGACCCAACATTTCCCGTCGCACACAACAGCTCGTACTAATCACCTACCACCCTTCCTCGATGCTCTTTCTCGCACAGTGCTCTAGCGACAGAGTCCGCCACCACCTCTCCTCGCCATTCGACCGAGACCCCTTCCTCCAAGGCCCTTTACCTCCCCGACTACTTCACCTCAGAACCCTTTCTTGCCGGACCATTTGATCCGCATCCCTTCAACCCCAAGCATTTATGACCACACATCAGCCACCCCACTGGGTCTCTCTACCCTGTACACCCACGGGAAACGAAGGGGTCAGGATGTGGGAGTCCGTTGGTGGCCTGTTGGGGCGGAGTTTGGTGAAGGGGCCGATCGATTCACTTGTCCGATTATTAGGACTCCGCCATCGCCGCCTATCGTGGCAGTACTCTGCCTCTACACGATTCCTGCATCAGCTTTTCCTCAGATCCATTCTTTACAATGTTAACCACTTCAAAGTAATCCATCGAAAGCCTTTCAAAACTCCCAAGTCCCATTGAGGGAGAAAACATTCTGAATTGCAATTTAAATACGATAGGTTGGCCAAAGAGGCAACAGGACATACACGAATGTACGCATCAATTCATGGAAAACGGTTAGTGATGCTAACTACAAGGGGTTACATTCCATAATTTATTGTTCGATTCCCCTCATTTGCTTCGAAGAAATTATTTATAATCTTCCACAGCTACAGCAATTTTCCGAAACCACCTGAAAATGCTGATTTATTGATCACTGTCACAACGGACGGAGGGAGAATTGCTAGTTGCTTTGACATGGACGTTAGCATTGTCTTTCATTTGGAAATCAATGATTCTTCGTTATTAGGCCTCCTTGAATTTTCCTATATGTATTTATGTCAGATGCAAGAAAGTAATCCTGAAATGCGGTGCAATCATTCCATTTTTAACTACGATTTTTATTCCCCGTTAAAACTAATTTCACTTAAAGGAGTATACCTAGTTAATTCCGAATTGTAAAACCTCTTCTAAGTATTCGAATTGCAACTGTAAATTATGAAATAATTCCATAATAATATAATTCTGATCATTCTTTCATAATAAAGATAAAACCTTATTACGGTCTTGATTTCGAATATTCTATATAAGTATTTGATATGAGTTGCCCTTGTTACTCATTTCCTGGCATAATATATTTACTCGAATGAAAATGAAATAATGTTTTTCATGTAACCATTAAAAGTCTCGGATATGAACAGAATTTGAATTAACGAAATAATGAAGACGAACAAAAATTCTAATAATTCTGCAACATTTTGCTATTCCAATTTTAACTTTTACAACACATTAAGGCAAAAATTAGCCAACCTGAATTTCAATGACACCAGAGTGTACCTTTCTTGAGGACGGGAAAATCTTGCTTTTGAACGTCATGTGGTTTGGCTTGAGTAACTTCGGAAACCACTGCGCCAAAACACGTTCCTTTTGCTTTTTTAAAACTAATGTATGGAGTGCATTTTCAAAATATTCCAAAATCTCTGTCTTGCACATAATGATATTTAACCCCTCTGGAAGAGGCAGTGCTAAAGCTTCAATTCAATAAGAGCTTTGAAGGAACTATAACTCCACTTTTGAAATATATTATCTCCCCTAGCTATACTTTCCGCTTATCATATTGATGCACTATAGGGAAGAGGGGAATATTTCTAGGCATCCATTATTTTGGCCTCGGCTCTCTATTTAATGGATAATTTCAATGGATATTATTACACCTCATATTTTATCTTCATCGTTTCGGCTGGAGAGAAGAATTTGTTGTTGCTCTTGAAATATATAAACACACTAGACCAGGGTCCGTTCATTTCGATAGCGCTACCCAGGCTTTTCGAGGCGTAAGTCGAGTATATACATATATACACACACACATACATATTTATATATATATATATATATCGAAGATAGACAGGAGACGGACAGGAACACACAAAGAAAGAACGGCACAGTTAAAACTTACGCGATATTTCGAACATTTAGGCACGTTTACAAGCTCGAGGCTCTAATGAA
>WURS02044043.1:0-11162 GCA_011762765.2 Rhinocypha anisoptera | reverse complement strand
ATGCAAGCTTTGTTCTTGTAGGAATTGGACGCAAAACTACCGAGCATCTTACAAAAGAATTATTTTTCAAACCGCCGCAAGGGCGTGTGGAAGGGTGAGCCACCACCAAACATTTACTCCTAAATGCAAATGTTAAGAGACACATTGCACTCAGAATGAAGCAACCCGCAAGCAAAATAAAATAATAGATCATCATCCACAACGTATGGGTACGCGGGGTCTTTCGTAGATTACATGACGTTCCGGCAAGATAATGATGTCCACCATCACACGTAAAAAATCCGCAAACCTTAGAAATTCTACATTACTCTCGCAACATTGCATTCACGAGTCGACTTGGAAAAAAAACACAACGTAATTTACAATGACGTACCGAAGTTCCAATGTTTACCAGAAATTCATCACCACTTAGAGATAACTAAAGAAACTCTCATCATACAAATTGTGAAATCACATTACAGTATGGCCGATCAACGCAGGTTTTGTCAATCCGATGATGGTTTCGAAGCAATTCTCCAATCAATAATGTCCCTGCCAACCTCTTCACACATTCATAGTATCCAACTCTAACACTATCCTTTATGTTGTGTCTTATAAACGCGCCATCATGGGCTACCCTGGCCGTTCCCTCCGAAAATAGTCTTCAATCCAGTTTCCACCAACTGCAACGTCTCAATAGGTGCGATATGTGTCCTTATTATATATTATGTCAGGAATATATTATTATTATATTGTGAAAAACGAGTTTCTAATCCTCAATCAGGTAAACAGAGAAAATACTAGGGGGGACCATAACCTTTTTTATACTCCACCATCGTACGGTTTTGTACAATAAGACGTTCACGGTTACTGCTCCCCGGTAGTGAAATTACCTTAAATTGACCACAGGAAACGCACGCACACATGAGATACTTAGCAGAGTTTACACAGCCGCTAAGTCATGAAAGGGAACCTTCACAACATCATATACACCATTTTTACATACCACCAAAGGGACTCGACAGATATGGTAAGCCATTTTATTGTTATTTAAATTTGTTTTAAATTAATTTCATTTATTAGATATTTTAGTTTGCCGTTAGCTTAATATTCATCACGTGTTCAGTTTTTCATTTTATTATTATTATTTATTTGTGCAACAGTGTATGAGTCTCTCTTTTAAATTATAGGTCACTCATTCATTCTCATTACACATTTATGACACTTTAGTCGTGTCTTAGTTTTTCGAAGGTTTTTCGCACACCCTGCTCCCCTTGCCTGCTCGTGTGTGGGCGTTGTCCAGTTCATTGCATTTTTTTCGTCAAGTTGCGTTGCATTCAGCTTGCGTTTTTACCACAAGTACACTTATCTATCGAACACACTCTTCACTTTAGTCACTCCATTTCTTATTTTGATTGTGGCACAGTTATTATCTGTCAGTTATATGGTATGTCTATTTATTATTTACTTATCGTATAAAACTTGTGATTTTGGCGTTGTGTCAGGTGGAAGGAGGGAATATATATTATAATCCCTATCTCACTCCATTAATAAAGACGTATTATTATTTTCCCTCTTCTTCTATTAAACGTATTTCCCGAGTTTCTCTTTTCGCCAGCTCTTGGGAGTGGTACGTCTTTTATACCACCCGAAATATCATCCACCCCATCGTAAATTCGGAGTGTTTTAAGCATGTACAACTGTACCACCACGGTGTCTGCTGACTTTGCTGCTACCTTCACCACAATTGTCCTTTGTATTTCGGGAAGCTTGCAACTTCAGTTCACACTCAGCATCGACATTTTCGAAATTTTCTGCCGCTCCTCGGAGGACAAGGCGGTGGTTTAAACCCTCAAGCGTGTGCGACGCAGTATTATGCGTCCACCCAATTCCATGCTCATGGGAAGACTTTAATCGGAGGTATTTAATTCCCCCATAGTGTTTTTCTTCGCCTTCGTCAAAGAGTTTGTGTAGATATTAACATAAATATTTATAGCACTGTAATTACTCTTCATAAAAATTCTAAAAAAATATATTCTATAAACAATTGGGTGAGAAGCTCTCGGGTTTCACACCGGATCAGGTTCTCCATGTTCTGCTCCAACGTTTTCCTGTGCGACTTGCCCATCATCTTCAGGGATCCAGGAATCCAAGATTCCTGGATCCCAAGATCTCATTGCCTGAAGATAATGGGCGAGTCGCACATCGAAACGTTGGTTCGGAACATGGAGTACCTGACCCGAAAGGTGTGAAACCCGAGAGCTTTTTATCCAGATTATTCGCCAGGAAAACACCAGATCATACATTTGTTAATCAACTGTTTCTACCTTATAATAAAAAGTATATTTTTACATTTCGACGAGCCGTTTATATCTTACTGCTCTCCGTATTCAGTTTTTAGTAGTGGACCTGAGTGTGGACCAATCTCTCAAAACAGGGGTCCCATCAGAGGGATGGTGTCCCAGGGCAGTTTTTACATCTGAATCTAGTTTATTTCCTCGTTCCATTTTTCATGCACACCACAAACCTTCTTCCAACTTTAAAAGTATCCGTTTTGAGATTCTCTCGAATGAAATGATACCCTGCCAATCGCGTGCATTCCGTATCTGTCGGCCGTTCTTTCCGTTTTGCTAAATTCTGCCCGAAATAATTGGCTATGATTTTGTTCACTAAGTTTATTCTGAATGGTATATGATTTTTTTGTTACCTGCCTTAGAGTATAGAATGTATGAATTTAAAACATCCTTATTTACTAAGTGGTTGAATAATTTTTTGTACCTCGCTTTTGTCCTTTTCCTTTCTAGCAAGAAATATTCTAACAGTTGATCTTTTAAGTCCACACCTCCCATATATAAATTATATTATAGCACACTTGTTGGTTTATTTACAGATTCTAACCCGCCTTTTCGACTAACGGGCTGCATTTCGTCTGAATGTTTATCAGTGAGCACCGCAGCATCGCGTTTATCCTTCCACTTCAAAGCAACCAATTTCCCCCACCTTGCTCAAACAACTCCTTTCTTCGGTTGTTTTTTTGAGATTTGTTGGTATACCGTTGCGTGTGATTTATCGTAAACAATCTTTATCGTACAAAAAAACAATCGTATTATCGTAAACAAATCCAAGAGACAAATAAGCAGATAAAGAAAAATAGGTATGTTTCATAGAAAATAATGGATTGCATTAGATTTTGTTGCGCATTTGAGTTGGCTCTAAGAGGACATGATGAGACTGAAGAATCCCTAAATCCGGGTATTCTTACAGGTCTTATTGATCTTATGGATAGCGCGGACACGGTATTGAAAAATCACATAGAAAGCAGTAACGTGTGTAAACGGACATCAAAAACTATTCAGAACGATCTTTTGGACTGCATGAAATCAAGAAGCAGGTTAATTCTACCTCATTTCTGCTAATATTATTACCTGACGATACAATTGATGTATCCCCTCAGATACACACAGTTTTAGTTATGAACATCGATGTGTAATTTATTAAAGATATTTGTTTTTTTAAAGCCGAGCGAGTCCCATGGCGATATGGCAGTATGGCTGATCTCTTAGTGGGTGAGAATGTAGACCGAGTCATTGCTCAGAGCTATGACTCAGGGCGCCAGTCATGAGTGCCGGGGATATAAAGGATAAAGCAGGGGATTCAGACACATGTAAAAAATGTTTTCCCGAACACAAATTACATTCATTGCTAAGCTCATCATTTGAATCTCAGAAGGAGTAAGAGTGTCTCTCAAAATAAGAGAGTAAAATTATTTTTTGCTTCCCTGGAGGGGATTGCAGATTTCCTTTCCCGCTCCCCAAAGAGTATTTCCAAATAGGAAGAAGTGTTGGCTCGAAGGATTCCGGGAGTCTCAAATACAAGGTGGAACTTCAAAAGCAGACTCGTGAACACCGTATATGAGAATAGGGAGATCCTCCGAGATCGCTTCGAAATCCTTGAAAATGACGTACGTGGTGATGCGGCCACACAGTAGAGAAAGCTCATTGCCTCTTAATGTTAATGAAATACAAGGAATTTAACTTTTGGCTGTCTTTTTTCATGAGATTATGATTCACGTTGACATTTTGTAAAAGCAAGTTCAGGCACGACACGCTGACTCGTCAAATATAACGGAGGGTCTTCAAACCTTCGTAGCAGAAATTCAGAGAGCGCGATAAGAATCTGAAAAATATAATTGAACAAGTCCAGGATGACGCTACTGTTAGTCCCCACCCGAAACATCGGAACTATAATGATACAAGCCCTGAAAGAGCAAAGAAGGTATGTGACATAATGAATATTAAAAATTGTATAATTTTCCACAAAATAGACTTTATTACTACCCGGGTTTCGATGTTACTACGTCATTATCAGGCAAAAAGTAGAAAACTTCTTGCCTGATGATGATGTAGTACCATCAAAAACCCAGGTAGTAATAAAGCTTATTTAGTGGAAAAATACACATTTTTAATATCTGTTGTGATAAAATTTCACCATATCCACCATAGACTGATACATCACTGTATGAGGTATGTGACGTCAACATGATAAAAGCAAAATACCAGTTTTCTGAATTCTGTGAAACAACCAAACTTCTCGATAACTCAAATTTTGGAAGATACTCCATACACATCTGGCGCTGGAGAAAACTTGTAACCTGGTATAAACCTTGAAGAAACGTCTTGTGTTTCAAACTAATAATGACTATTAATGGTTTTTAGTAACAACCCCATGTAAAGCTTAGTACATAAATTACTTTATTTTTAATAACTATTAAAATATTTGAACTTCTTTTTACAGATACGAATGTTTGGAAAATCTGCAACAAACATTTCTTCCGAAATGCACAAAGTGGATCGCTAAAGACCCATGTACACACGAATTCCTAGAAAAGTAATCATCTCCTTAATCAGATTTAGTAGTTCAAATTATTAAGATTCAGAAAATAACTGTTGTATCAAGTTCAATTAAAATTCTGGACAGATATCCATGCACCTAGAGATCGGAAACCCGGTAAACAACAGTAGCACACACGCTGTCATATATAAACATAATTATATATACGATATATATATAATATTCTGCCCATATTCACATTCTATTCACGTGAGTTGAAACAACTCGTCGACTGAGTAATAAAAACTTTGTTTGGTCAAATTACGATGAACAAAATTAAATAAAGTAGTACTAATTTTTCTGTTTGTAGAGTGCATTGATGACTATAGTCTATTAATTACCTCTTCACATCGAAGAAAAAACACTTTTGTACAACCACAAATGCCATTCCCTAGGTGGATAACCAGCTGCCACGCTTCCATCATGAAATAAAGGAGAAGTGAAAAAGGGGCAGGGTAAAACGTGTTGAACTTTGTTTTAGCGAGTGAAAAATGTTGAGTACATATCATTAAACATCTCTAACCAGAACTTCATTTGAGACTTATAAAAAAATAAGAGAGACTAAATTAACAATATGTTATCGACTCAGAAGATTATTTTCCTTTTTAATTGTAGGATTCTACTCCCCTATCCCCATTTCCGATTAAATATCTGGTAGATAGAGATAATCGTTATAGCATTCGAGAAAGAAATATATCGTAGATAATAAAGCAAATTTCTTTAGTTATCCAACCTGACACTGTGGCGACATACAGGGCGGAACGGTGTGGTGGATAAGCGTTCAAATCCCGGTTACGCATCCAATCTCCACAAGATGAATAAAAATTGAGCAATTTTCCGGCTGGATGATCAACCCTGGGAAACAGCACGCGGCACATGAGCAGCCCTCACTCCCATTCCCTTCCACCAAGTGTGAATTTTCACACGAATTTGTGGTGAGACGTACAAGAACTCTATCCTCACCGATCAGAGCAATCTTAGTCATATACCTCCTGTACTATCCTATCAAAACTATGGACTATGTTTCGTCAAACTCTTTCATGTATGCAACAAAAGTGACTCAAGGAGATTAATATAAAAGTTATCGCAATAATTGACCAAGAATTACCCTAACATTCGTATTGACAATTACGCGCCATTTGATGTTTCTGAGCTGAAATTCATTGAAATATGAACGAATTCATAGATGGAAACTCGGTTCTTAAAATTGTGCAAGAAATATGATATTTGATTACGCCATGGCATATTTGGAGTGGACATCACTCTATCCTAATGCACGACGTCCTATTCTATTTATTTCAGCACTGTCAGTTACAATGAGGACATCCACCTGAGACCTGGATTACTTGATAGGAGAGACAGTGCCTTGGCTTTGTGGAAATCTATCATGATGAGGAGATAGAATAAATACTTGGCAGTTCAACAGTATGCATATATAATTTATTTCGACTAGTTTCGCTAATCTATTGGCATCATCAGGAATTTTGCTGTACCTCATTCCTATTTTTTATTCCTGACTGTGGCAATATATCAGCGAAAAAGTCGAAATAAATTATTTGTACTATGGAACTGCCAAGTATTTATTCTATCACCTCATCTGAATTACTTGATAACAACCTGAATTCTAATGTAGAAAACCCGTTTGCCTTCCAGTTCCATGTCTTTGAAAACCCATTAGGGAGGGAATCTGCGTACGGATATGAAAAAATAAGTTTAAATTCTCCACACAAGTTGTGTCGTCACCGATGAAATTTATCCTTTAGATATTCCTCACTTTTGAATGGACAATATTTTTGTCCCATGAGTCAGTGCACTGAAAGCAGGAAGTTTTTCGCTAAATAGGGGTTGGAGGTGCAAAAGCTCAAGAGGTTTTTGGGGAGAGCGGATGTCAGAGGGAAAAGAGATGGGGGTGTTGGCCTCGGAAACTAGACTGACCACCTTCGGCGTCGCCTTTGAGACCACTGGATAAATTGTTGAAGAGGTGCATAGGTACGTGACTGCGAAGTAACTTAAGGAAAGGTGTGCAACAGGGTGAAATCCATCTATAATTACGGTGTAAAATATGAGCAGTTAGGCTGCAATCAAATTTTCAAAATCGTCAATACCATGTGCTGTTAAGACTAAGCCGATCTTATATTCAATGTAGGAAAGGTATAAATGAATTGGACGAGATATTCGTAATTAGAATAATCTTCATACTGTCCGTGTTTTTGAAAGTGCAGCACTAATTGTCAAATATCTTAAAAATAGTAGTTTTACTGGTGAGTTTATACGGCAGGCAAGTTAAAGTCGTGAGACAAATTTTGGATTAAATTAAAAATTTCTTGCAATTAATTGATAAATTACGTGAAATACCGGAAAATATGACTTGGATGAGAACTAACATAAGTTTATTTGCAAAAATTGAGCATTGTTAAGGCTTAATATTTAATTAATGTATTGAAATTGGTGTCGTCCTGATTGACTAACGTTAGCAAGAGTATGTGAACTTTATAATATGATCCAAAATAAATTATTACGAGTTCCGAATATGAGGAAAAATGCTTACGAAAAAAAAATTGAAACTAGTTACGTAAATTAAAATCTTATTTGCATAACAGCTTCCTTTTCCTTGAAATGCATTTAAGAAACAAAATAGAAGATGGAGGTTAAAGGTAAATGTAATTACTATAAATGATAAATTCCTCGAATTTACGGATAATATAAGTATTTCCAGAGTATACATACTGGCGCTTACAGCTAACCCTAGGCTGAATGAGTTCTTCTGAGAAGTAGTTATTATTCTTCCTGGGAAATTAGAGCCCCTTTGGGGGGAGGAGAAAAGCTTAGTCTCGTCAAACCTTCACGCGCGAGTTGTTACTGGAAAGGTAGCTTGTTCATAGTCGTGCCCCGCCGTCGTCACCTATCGATCCGGCTGAAAACTTTTTCGTTTAGTCTAGGTCAGTAAGCGATGACTACCTATGGTAGTCTTTTTTCGAGAACGCTTCAAACTAACGCATTGATTTATTGAACTCCTGAAATGTCAATCACTTTTGTCAAATCTCTTCTTCATACAGTAATAGTAATAGTACTTTTTAATGCATTTTTATCAATTGACTTCGTATATACCAACTCCTCTTTCACCTGCTAGTACTTCTGCCCCCAGAATTCTGTTTTTTTTAAATATCCCATTGATCTGTGCATTCCTTTCTTTTTGACACCCACTCATCAACGTTTTCCAGTTTGGATGGTCTTCCATATATTATCCTCACTTTCTTCCACGCCTCTCCCTCTTCCGTTTCTCATCTATACTTCCAATAATGATCATTAATTTGCTCTGCCTCAACGGAGTTCAGCAGCGGATACCTTATTACTAGCTTTCTCTTGGCCTTATTGCTTTTTATATACCATTGGTCGATCCTCATGTGTTTATTTTTCCACTGCTCTTATAAATTTCGTTGACCGCAGTCTTATCTCTTCTTCGGCATATCTATGCCCAGATATAACTACAGCGACCTGAAGACGCCGACTGCAACGCCGGTAAAACTGTCATCCGAGAAAGTGGACACGCGCGGTGGCAAGACCTCCTTCTCGCCGCTCTCTCCTTCGTGCAGATTGCACGACAGATGTGAAAATCGACCAATTCCAGCCGATTTAGGAGACAGAGGAGCAAAGAGGAAAAGTGACATCGAAAGAGAGATATTTTACTATGATTCGCTGAACGCCTTGCAGATGATATCTTCGACGTGTCAACAAGAAGAGTGGAAAGGGTATCTCCAACGATTCTGCCTGATTGAAAATAAATTGATAATTATTTCCTGCCGAAGAAATTTTTATTGAAAATGATTTCGTAATTACCTTCTGTCGTTTTCCTTTTGTGGTAGTATTCATTAGTAGTGTTTTTGTTCATTGAGTGCGTCCACGGCTATGGTAATTTGGCACCTGTTCAGAACATGTTAAAAACATATTGGACAAACGCAACAACCATACCATCGGCAGGACTCAAACCCATGACCCTTGGGTTAGCCACGGAGCATCCTGGCACCAGGATAACCCAGTAAACTCATCTATTTGAAATGTAACAATGGTAAAACGATAGGGTTTCCAGTTACTTAAATAGGAACTAAGACCAAATTACTTTTTCCATTAATTTTTTTTTAAATTGTACATATATAGTAGTTAAAAATTTCTGATACAAGTTGATTACGTGAGATATAAATTGACACATAAGTCAATGATGGAAATTGTTTGAAGGGCAGCAGTGAATCACCAAGCAGAACTATTGTGTAAAGCGTTGAACATAATTGAGTGGTTATCGCGAGGTGAATTCTCCGAAATACTAAATGTCATGGCGCATAAGAACCTGAACTCATCCCTTTTGTATCCATCTCGGAGCATGGATAACAAAAGGCATTTTTGGGTGGAGTGTCGGATCGTATTTAAGACGTCCACAACACCCCACGAGTCGTAGCGTGGGCGCAAGACATGAGGTTATTAGGACACCGACCCCATACGTTTCGTGGCTCGTCCCCTGTGATTAATAATTACTTCTATTATTTTGATCACGAAATCAACAAAAATATCAGTAATAGACGAGTAATGTTATCCTGCGTAAACCATGCCACTGTGACTGAAGGTGAACTTAGATTGGAGGCCATTGAGACATTGATGCGAAGAGGGATAGGAAGTGCGAGGGGGTGGGGAAGGAAGACAAATGAAGAGGTGATAGCGGGATGTTAGACATTGATTAATAATATATATATATATTTATTTATAAGCAGATTGGGGTTGAAATAAGAAGAAAGGGAGACAGAGGGCCGTGTCATCATTCGTCAGTGCAAGTCTGAGAGAGGTTTTGTTGGAGTTCAGAATAAACGAATCAAGCTCAATTGACCCCCCCCCCCCACTCAAGTTACTTTACTGTTCGTTAGTCGTTACTAGCACTACTCTTAGCCGATGGCTAGTACGCACTTGATCCGTAATTGTAAACGTCACATTCGAGTGACTAAAAAAAAAGAAAATCGTAATATTAACGCTTCGCATTTAATTCAAACATCTCTACCGGGCTTATCCAATCCTTGATATTATCTTCTGGGATTGCCATCCAACTGCTCCCAAGATATATCCCGGCCATAGTCTTCTAAGTGGGCCATTAATTTTTCATTTACTATAACCGCCATATTTCCCGGACAAGTACTTCTAGGGAGCCCCGAGCCTACCTGAACTCTGGGATCCGTTCAAGGGTGAGTTTCCCCTTAATAAATGACGACTGATGAACGCAGCTAGCAGGCGTCCGTCCTAAAAAGTGACGTATTTACTAAAATAGTTCTAGTTGGCGCTTAAGTGTCGACTGACGGTACGGCCTACAGTGTGAGAGTCATTTTCCGAGGCATCAAGGGAGTACTTGGATCACAGAAGCCGATTTACCACCGATCTAAATAAAATGTTTTTGAATTAAATGTGTTGTTTACTAATAAGTAATTGGGGATACGTGCTTGTAAGAATGAGAGCCTTGATTCGACTCAACATTCGTCACAGTCCTTGAGGGGGATTACAGAGCATTTCACAGGTGTAGGGGTAAATTCATACACATTTGCTTTACATTATATACTCCGTTCTCATTATTCACGACAATATTTGATTCGTCGTAGCGGCAGCCCATAAGAGAATACGTCTGAGGATGCAGCTAAGTTATGACGGAATTAGTCATGATTATAACAAATAGAAACAATATACTTTGTTATTCCCCATAAAATTTCGGACCGTTTCAATAAACGACCGAAAATCCAAAAAAATTTATGTGGAATAACAAAGTGTATTGTTTCCATTTGTTAAAATGATACAATTCCACAAAGTTGCGCCTGAAACCATTATTATTGATTAATTAAGAGTTATAAGTATGTTTATTAAACGAAGAGCTTAATGAAAGCAAGCCTATATTTATTTTCTTTGGCAAACTCTTGCCAAAAATGGCAGCATTCCACGAAGTACCGATGGCCTCTTCTATCTGGTACATAAGCCACACGAAGCAAAAAATAACTGAGAATGTCCGAGAATCATCTGCCCGGAATAGGGCGACAATTCTTGGAAATCTTAGTCACTATCGTCCAGCATAAATTCGTGTTAAACTCCTATGAGGATGTGGTCCTATGATGGTCGCACATTTTAATTTTTATCGGAGCGTGCGGATTTCAGACGGGGATAGAGACATGAGTGAGAGAGGGAGGGAAAGAGAGAGGGAGCAGTGGTGGAAAAATGGAAGGTGGAGGGGTTTGCAACAGCCGTCGGGCTGGAATGCAGGATGCTGAGGACAC
>WURS02044032.1:0-11162 GCA_011762765.2 Rhinocypha anisoptera | reverse complement strand
GAGTTATGAGTAATAACAAAAAAAGCGGACCTCGGAAACAGTACGGCCCCGAGTAATTGGGTGAACGGGAACGTCAGAGAAAAACCGTGAGTCGTCTCTGAAATTGACGACCGGGCGCGACAAGCCGAAATTTACTGGGCAGCCTTGATCACAAGTTCCCCTGACACATTCGTCATTCTTCAATCCAAATCTTCACTTCGTCCCATATCAGAGTCTCATTTAGGTGTAATACCTCGACAAAAAGAACGCAATGTGTTTTAAAATCGTTACACGTTCGAGAGAAAGTCGTATTCGGTGGTTTAGCCACAATATAAATTCGCTCAATCCTACCTGAGTCGATGTCGAGTCTTACTCCCTGAAAACCTTTCACTTCGACAACCTTCTTTATTCTCACGTTTTTATTAACTCTCGCTTCCGCCTCTGTCTGTTTGTTTGTTCATCTGTTGGGGTCAACGTTAGAAATCAATTTTAAACTAACATCCCTATGAGCTACACACTATGAAATAAATACAACTCATAACTGGATGGCAATTCAATCATGTGCAATGATATATATAAACACACATACATATATAAAGATATATACATATTTCCGTGCGAGGTGGAAGGCAAAAGCCGAGGGGCCCACTGTAATAGACACTATATCCCCGTAGAATACAGTCTTCTCGCTGGCTCCGCGATAGCGTGTGGGATTACCGTCGTGGGTTCGAGCCTCGCAGGGATAAATTTATTTTTTTGACAGCCAAGCGAGAATTTTTCAGAGCTGTCGAGGGATCGTTGAAAGAGTTGGAAAAAGTTTAATGTCATTTTATTTCCGATACCTCCTCGGGGTCGCCGGCAGTAAACCATATTCACGCGGCGGACATTGGACTACCTCTAGGAGAAAATTTATATAAATAAAATACATTTAAAAACGGAATTCTTGAAACGGATTAATAAAGTATGAAATAATTATATAAATTTGAATTTAAAATATTTAAAAGCCACTTGTTTTAAACGAACTAAAAAGTAAGAAAGAATAATCTAAATTAAAAATAAATTTTAATCACGATTTTAAAACGGACTAAAAAGTGTGAAATGATTTCTCTTATTCACGTAAAAATTTATAACCCCATTCAGACTCGTAACCCCATACAGATTGTCCTGAAAATTTGTGATTGTGAATTTTAATAGTTTTGAAAATAAATGCAAAATTTAAAGCAAAAAACGTGGGGTGAATGGAATCGATTATAATAGGGAGTGTTGGGGGTTGCGGTCGTTGAGAAAACTCAAGAAACAGTTCATAGACTTAGGTAAACTATTCATGCGTCAATTATCTATAGTATGCTCCCCACATTTTTCGTTTTAAATTTTGCATTTATTTTCATACCTATTAAAATTCACAACCACAAGTTTTCAGGGCAATCCGTATGGGGTTATAAATCTCGAGGTTAAGAGAAATTATTTCATACATTTTAGTCCGTTATAATAACGTTTTTCATTTTTTTATTTATATAATTATTTTGTTCTTGTGCTTACTCGCCACTGGGTCTTTCCCAAGGGGTCTTCACCTCTATAATTTTATTTCATAAAAGTTAATCAAATACTATTATGCGTAGTCCATTTGTATTATGCCTCAAGATGTGCCCTGTCCTCCTTTAATGGAATCATAGCCTTTTGTCTTTCTCTCGCCTATTTCTCAAGAACACACCTCGTCTGTCTATTCATTATTGAGCAAAGGAGTGAGTTCTTAAAATTCTTGCGAAACGCTTCGTGCTTGACGCTAATTAAACCTTCGAATATTAACTGCGCGTTGGTTGCACTGGAATTGCACACTTGAAAGGCAAAATAAAATATTTAACGAGTTTCTCTTTTGCATATTTACTATTTATCCCAACGTTGACGTAGTTTCAGGTGCTCGAAGGAATAATGAAGTCTCGTTTTCAATTCCTATGCCGGTCGACGTGAGATTTACACCGAGCTGGCTCACCGGCTCCCTTGTACCCGCATTCCGATGCCTTTCCTTGAAGGCGTGCAAACAGCCGTGAGTTACGTAACGTGGAGAGCTGAGTGTTGGGGTGAGGCTTGCGTCCACTCGAGGTGCTATTATGCCGAGGAAGGGATTCGGAAATGACCAAATAATGCGTCGCGCAGTTGAATGAGGATCCCTCAACAAAATCCACATTCGGCGCTTCTAATACACTGTGAAAAAAAATTAAATGGCAGCGAAACGTCGGTGTAGCTAAAAATCTACAGAAAAAAATAAATAAGTGCAGAGGCGTTCTGGTTTCATGTGAAATTCCTTAAACACCCTCTAAAATTGCCGTGAATTTGACGTGAAATATCGCAAACCTGAAAAAGTTATCTAGGATGACAACAATCTCACCGCTCATGCCGTCATAGTATACAAATTTAAGTACTCAATAGAAATAATGCTAGAGTAAAACATTAAACGTTTTAACAATTTTGTTTACTGACTGCTGGCTACAGAGTTTGTTTTACTTTGAAAATATAATACAGAAAATTGGAAACTTTGTTGACTCAATAAATACCTGATGCTCAAAAATATGTGTACACTAAAGCAGCCGATCATGAGATACTAGAAGAGGATAGTTTTTTTTTTGTTTTTGTTACCTATAATTGTAACCTGTAGCTTCATGTAACTGTAACCTTTTATAACTGTCACCTGTAACTTCTGTAATAATCATAATAATGTAGAGCATATTAGAATATTTTCACCGAGTGAGTTTGTTTCAATGTTTCAATTTTAGTCACTGAGCTAACTTTAATAATGTGTTTGTATGATGTGATGTGTTTAATGTGATTGATAGTTTATTTAATTAATGATTTTTGATAATGCCACTGATGCTTTAATGATTAATGTAACATGCCACCGGACCTTGTGTCTAATTGCATTTGTTTTTTTTTTAATAATAGTGTTCCCTCAGAGCAGGAGGCACAGTCCCTTTCCTTGTGGTATCCGACGATGCAATGATTGTTTATGACTTTTCGCACAGGTTAAAATAATACGCAAGCACAAATGAAGCACAAATGGGTGAAGGTATTGGGAGCTTCACTGTGACACAAGATACCCACGGCAAGCTCAAGTCTCGGTGGTATCGATTTTTCGACGGCTCATTTTCATCTCCACGACCCTGTGGAGGGATTGGCCCGCCCCAATCCCAATCAATTATCACATATATTCAGTTATTAAACTCACGTAAGACCATGACTTGATCCATATAATCCGGCCTTTCACAAAATTCAATTTTGGTGAACGTAAAAGAGAGCTCTAATTGGTCGTTTCAGACGTAACTTTATGGAATCGACTTATATTTGAACGAAAAATTGTAACTTTGTTATTCCACGTTTTATTTAAAAAGAAAGACTCAGGTTTTCAGACCTTCAACGTGTGACGATGACGAACAACGTCCAAACCCTGGGTCGGCTTTTTTTTCAAAATAATGTGTGGTATAACAAGTTACTGTTTTCATTCAAATGTTAATTAAAACATTTTTATTCGTTTTTCCCTCTCTCTCTCTCTCTCTAAAGATTACATTCCCAACCCCACCCGTATCTTAACAATTTAGGCAGAGGAGTAAGGGAAAATAATTAAGTTCACTTTTGAGTTCGCTCCACTTTCCCAATCGTCCTTCACGGGAAGCAAGGTATTACCTTCAAACCCTCTGTCGAGCTGTTATCTTTACTTATCGCGACCGCAACTTTCAGTCCGTTCAAAGTTGAAGGAGTAACGGCACAATGCAATTTCGCCTCGTGCTGCACGGCTAGTTTTCGTTAAAGCATTTCCTTCGTTTTCTCTCACAAGACAGAAACGACCCGGGGGGACTTTAAAGCTTGACTCGAAAGTTTGTGTCTGTGTTTGAGCTCAAAACCAAGCTCTCCCTCTCTTACACTGTGGAGAAAGGATTACTAATTCATTAGCCAGACTTTTGAGACGTGTGTGTGTGTGTGTGGAGAATGGAGGTAGTTAAATGAGAAGAAGGGGAGACAAACTGAGTATTGTTGGGTATGGCAAGGGATGCAATGAAATGGTGAAGCCAGTGGTCGAAGGTAAGGAGGAGAAGAAAGGAGAAGTGATTCTTGGATGAAAGTACGAAGAACGAACGGAAGCACTTTAGCGGAATCAAAAAAGGAATTCTAATTCCTAGCCTATCTCCGACTAGTTAACCCTTTCTAACATCCCCCTTTGTTTAGTGAATATACTTGTTGATTTACCAACCGTGTTGATCTGGTGGGTACAACACCTTCCGGTGGCCAAAAAGGTTTCGGGTTCGAGTCCCACCTTGGGTAAGATGTTGATTATATCCAACTTAGTCCAGTCGGAATAGGTTTTTTCCGGAAAAAATTGAATAAACGTTGAAATTTGGTAAAAAAGTAAAAAAGATGATTATAAAAACTTCTGCACAAAATGGAGTTCGGATCGTGTTTATAAACAAAATGGCGGCCTCGATATATTAAAAAAAACTGTTTCTCGCTCATAACTTAAAAAATATCAATGCTAGAGTAATTGGTTAAATTATGCACGTGTAGAGGATAAAAAGGGAAAGAGAATGAGGGGTCGCACGATAAATTCGAACAAATAGTTTATTGTAAAAGTGTCAATAAACAAAAAAAATATAGCCTGTTCTTTTACAGTTGAAATAGGTCAGTGATCTAATAAAAAAAGTCTTTTTGATTGCATAAATTTCCTCCAAATCACAAATTCCAAAAGTTAATTCTTTCTGCAAAATTACTGATTAAACAATTAATCGACCTTTTTTCACCCTTTGATATGAACCTTTTATTACAGAGATTCATTTTCCCAAAGTGGTTAAAATGAAAGCACAAATCCTCTAGTTCAATAGACTTTTTTTATAACTTCTATGTCGTGAAATCCGGCAATGTTGAACAATTTGTTTTTAAAATTTCGATTTCGCTAATTCTGCAACTCAGCAACTATACGTGCTATCGAAATCCAATAAGCTGCATTTTATAGTGTTTAATTAAACGTTAACATTGCAACAAGAATCTCCCATAACTGGGATTTTCTTCGAGTTGAGAAGGTGCTGCGTAAATGACCGCAGGCGTAGACGTAGCCTAAATCCAAAAGTACGACTATTTATTTGTTTTATTCGTATTTACCGCCATAATACTATGGAATGGACCCACGACGATAGTAAACACGAACACTTCGTAAGTCCACAGTATTTTTATTTAACACTGTCTATGACAGCGACGAGGTCGTGGTAGTCCCTTGTGTGGAGCCCTTGGTTATCTAACTGACGTCCTGGGTTCACGTTTCGGTCAATCCTCTAAACACCTGCAGAATTATCCATTTTGAGTCATTTCCTGGGCACTAGGTCTTACTTGGAAACCAAAGGTGGCACAGGGAAAGGATTTGGCGCAACTTGTCACTCCGATTTGCGAGTGATAAAACCGGCCATTGAACTCAGTACTACATGATGTCTACCCTCACCTAACAAACCATTCTTCAGGTTGAATAGTCTTGTTTTTATGAAAGGATTTAGAGAAACACCCTGCAATTCCACATAAAAATATTTATTCACTCACGACCAGGTTTCGCCGTAGCACAGCATGCTGTGCATCACCACCTGAATAAATATTTTTATGTGGAATTGCAGGGTATTTCTCTAAAACCTTTCATAATGAAAGAATTACACCGATAACGCCTGGAACCATATCTTATAGTCTTGTTTTTTATTGTATCAGTATAGAACTTCGTCATCCGGTGGTCATAACGCTGTAACCTGTAAAATATGATCGAAGATTAAATGGTGACGAAAATTATGAGTTGACACTTGTCATTCGGGCTTTCCCATGATCGCACATCCCTTTCTCTTTTTGCCTTCGGAGTCGGACGAAGCAAATGCCTCGCACCGGCAGAAGCAACTCGCTAACCATAGTATCGCTCATCCTCACGCCTTGGAAGGGAAGGAAGATTCGGAGCGTTCCATTGAAAGCATTGGCTAGGTCTTTCTCCCCCTTCGTGCCACCCTCCGCGCCCACCCCTCCCCCCCTCGGGACAACGTAAAAACCCGCGGAATTAAGTGCGGTCATTTTTTGCTGCCTCCCACCCCCGACCCTCCACTCCGCCTCTTTCTCTCCGTCTCGTCTGCAACGGGAATTGCATCCTCCTCTTGACCCATTGGGATCTCCATTTTTCACCTCACTGTTCAACGGCCGTGTCGTGGGGAAAGTGAAAAAAGGTCGCGTCAATGGCAACAGTTGAACCTTTCAAAATGTAACATTCCACCGACGATCTTTTGTTAGCTTCGTGGACTTTGGTCAGCCATAAAGATACTTTTTACATATAACCTATGCCTCAGGGGTCTAAATACCGAACCTTTAATCTTCTTAACTGAGGCGAATCCATTGATTTCATAAGAGACAAGTGACATCATTTGTCAAAGTGCTATTGGACCACCTTCTTAGATTCAACGGCTGGCGAGTTCCTTGGTACGCAGCCCACCGTATTCCTACGTTCCTCGATGATTAATTCAATAACCATGATGCATGACCGACGAGAAAATACATAGGATATGGAAAGAATACTTTGCAAAATCTACAGAGATAATATTTACTGAGTCAGCATGTTTCATTAGACAGTAACATCATCAGGATTGGTGATGCTACTGTGCATTGAAACATGTTGACTCAATAAATATTATTTCTGTGGATTTTGAAAAGTATTCCTTCCATATCGTTGAATGGAATTCCATAAAGCATCGGCAACCGCCACGCCTTTAAGAAAACATATCGACTCGTTGGTTGCAATGATAAAATATGGAACCCAAATTCCACCTTCTAGTTCAATTAATCATTCAGACGCATTTCACAACACTCTCGGCTAAAACTTGTGCAAAAGCTAACCCTTGGTCTCACGAAACCTGGAATAAAGCAGGCATTCCAGCATTTACAATACTTTTAGCGTTCCTTAACGGCATACAAATGAAAGTAAAATATCTTAAACTACCTAAGTTGAATAGAATTTTTCGAGGTGAATGCTTTAATAAATCAGTATATCGATTTTTAAGCCTGCCAATATTAATGACAATTTTATAGTTTTCATAAACTATGCAGGAATACATGAAGCAAGCAGGCGAGTCAATGCAGCGCCCGTAATCATGATGGTCGTAAAAATTCCGTCAGCACCAATTGCCCAGAGATTAGAGCGCTGAAATGCAGAGCAGGGTGGTTGAATAAGGCCATTACTTGACAGGGCCTGTGAAAACGAATAAAAACTGAGGAAATAATTCAGAAAGCTAATTAAATATACGCCAAGTGAATTTAATGCCTATAATTCGTAATTATGGAAAATGACCCAGTAGTTAACGGTGTGGGGTCGATTAACTTGAATATGAAGCATGAAAACTTTATGACTAAAGTGGCAGATCTAATAGTAGTAGTATTTATGTTTATAGGGTACGTAGATGGCTATGAACATTTAGCACCTCTTCAAATAGAAGAAAAAACCCATTTGAACAAACACAGTACCCATGTTCTACGTGAGTCTCGAAGACACGTCCTTTGGGTTATTCGGCGACCGCTCTACCACAGGCTAACCATAACCATTTGAAGTAACAAAATTTTAAACCTTATTGAAATTAGCGTATCCATAGACTGTTAGTTTGATATGATTACCGCAGTCATTATTTATTTTCATGACCAGGACTGTCCAGTCCCTGTATATCCATTCAATTGCTCTTTGTTAAAGGCGAGGTACTTACTCTACAAGTGAATTAAATCGATGAGCCGGGTTCAAAACATTTGAGTTTGCAAAAAAGTAGTCTACCAATCGGAGGCAGATTTTTAATGGACCCACAAAACTACGTGCATTAGTTAGAAATTAGTTTTTATAAAGCACCAAATATCAATTACAGACTGTGGTCGTGAATATTGGTGCTGTATTTCTTAGCAAGATACTGTCCTACTTCTAAGCATTACCCTACTAACCGCCGTAAGTGCCTCTTGTAACCGAAGAGGTTATTATCGTATTTTGGTATATAGTAGAATATATGCGTGCACACTTGGCTCATGACTTTGGAACGATCGTCGCCGATGTTAACTTTTCCTGCCGGCTCAGGCAGGAAAAGTTAACATCGGCGACGTTAACATCAGCCTGCCGGCTCCACGGTGTTGGAAACGAGAATGGCATCAGATGATGGCCGCCTTGATACTAACAAATTACCTACGCGACTTTCCTTACTACGCTAATTGAAAATTATTCTAAGCTACTCCGATTTTTCTACAGCGCGTCTAACCACTTGGTATTTTTTTCGCGTATAGTCCATATTCAACTCAACCCCCGTCACTAGCACTATGGGCGGTTTACCGGGTACTTAGGGTTAACTCATCTACATCTTCGAAATACGCGTAATACTCCCTTCAAGATGCCGCAAGGGCGTGTATCAGTGGGGATAACACACACCAAGCAAGTGTTCTCACAAGGACGCACATAAATATTTAGGAAGCAGAGTTTTCGAAATATTTAAGAATAAAAACACCTTTCGTGCGAACCATCGATTAATCCATCCACGCAGGATCAATTTTAACAACTATTGGAGGGTTTAACAGGCATGGAGGAAACTAAGAACCAGCTGCATATCTCAAAATAAGTTAGCAGAAGCACTCAAATGAACAATAGCAATGAACGGATTTGAAGCTTTGTCCATCCATGAGGCGGTTTGCAGGGTATTATGTAGATGTAAGTTGAAATAATGACAACTCGATGAAAAATTGGTTGGACCTTCTACTTATTTAAAGTAACTATCCTGCCAAATTTCAACGATTTAGTAGATCTTTCGAAAGATATCGAAGTTTGAAATTATCGTGCACTCTTATAGAAAATGGCAGATTTTATGTGATTCTACAAAATTAAGGGGAAATTAATCATATAACTGATAATGTCAAACCACTGAAAAAATTAACTGTAGTAAATAATTGTGTTATAACTTAATATCACCGATTAAAACAATCATTCAGAGAATAGTACATGAAATATCTATAATAAATTGCAGCTACTCCACGCTTTTCTTCAATTACAATCGTAAACGTGGCAACGTCGCACTCATGATGCCTCAATTTCGGCTCTGTGATACCCATTGTTTATATACATTCTCAGTCCTTTCCAAAAGTAATGCTTGTCACCTGACATTTCTTTCCAATTAATAATAAGTAAAATTAAATAAAGTATTTTATTATTCATAGCCAAAAAGATGGATTTTTATTTCCAAACGAAAAAAACTGACACGCTAGCGTCCATCTTCATAGAGCAGTTCTGAAAACGTATGAATATATGCGACGTTGCTATTATGTATGGCATAAGAAATAAGTTTGTTTTTTTTCATTTATGATCATAAAATAAGTAATTTTAACAATGAAACTTTCTCCGATAAGCACATTACTTAGTTTAAAGAAAGAATCACAATAATACAAACAAATAATTGAGCTGTACAATTTTCGATTTATATTTCAGGTGCATAGGTTGGTCACGGAAGTCAAAAGTGGGTTAATTGAGCTTAAAATTGATGTAAATATCGATTCCATCTGCCTAAAAATACATAAAGTACTAATAACAAACCGACTAAAATCAATTTGATCCACTTTCTCTTCGTAAAAATAACAAAAAGCCCGGTAATCGATTGATGTCGAATCAGTAACTTTTCACTAGGGTTACATAATCAATATATCCTTAAGTTCATCACAAACCTACTTTTATTGGGAGATAATGGAATTCGTCATTATAATGCTTATATGCATTATAATGCTTATATAATTTCATCATTATAATGCTTCTATTCTCATGTATCCTAAGGGTTCTCAGGAGCTGGGTGAGGGCTCCCGTAGAAGGCAGGGGGAGGGGGTTTACAGAGTTAAAGGTGCGGTGAATCCCACCTACGGAATTGCAGGCAACCAGAGACGTCAACGAGCCCCTTCCTTTCTTTCTGTTCCATGCCTTCACTCTCCCTGACCGCGTCGACGCAACGGCACACTGCGGACGGCATGGACGAGTTATAAAGGCGCTTCTCCTCCCCCCCAGAGCCCGAATGCACCAAAAACGGAACCCGCATGCAGGCCAACACTTCCTCGTCGACGTCGGATAGGAGGAAGAGGAGGGAGGCGGGGGGAGGCGCGGGAGGGGAACACACACTGCATGCGCATGAGTCGGGTTTAAAAAGAGGCGCTAACGACAAGAGCCTAGGCCGCAGCCGCCGCCAGCACACAAGTGATCTATAAAGGGGAGAATCGGTCACGTGAGCCGGACAGGAACATGTACGTACTCCACCCGTTCTTTCTCCCAGCTGGAGGGGTGGGGGCGGTGACCGCGAAGGGAGTCGTTCGTGAAGCAGGATGGTGCACTGGGGACCGGTTGTGAACCATTGTGTTCCATCGGAACGATACACAAACGGCCTCAAAGATAAGCAAAGATAGACGTCAGATAATTCCATATGCTGTCCACATATTATGTCTGCCATCGAGACCTGTCGAATGTCAAGGGCGTGAAAGCTCCCACACGAAAGAAGAAGAAACTCCGTTAAAATGACTTAGTACCACATCATTTCATAATTAATAGCGTACATAAAATTACGCGTGAAGCAGCAAATTAAATTACAATTATTTGGATTTTATGAATATAGCTGCGGTTACCAAGGCGTGATTTTTTAGTTTTATTAATATTAAGGACTGCATATAGTCTTATTGACTAATGTAACGTTCGTAACAGAGAAGCCATTTTACTCTGCAAAATAAATAACCATCCGTCGAAATATAAAATAACATTGGGCATATTCAACTGATCCCTACACATAATCATTCGATTCTACTGAATGCGATTCGGTGGTGAGCTCCGCCCTCATGTAATGTCCAAACTTTGAGTTGGGTACTACAGTGGATTTAAGAGCTCCGCCCGAGAGAGATTCGATGCAACATACGCTCCTTTTAAATTTTAAAATGTGCGTCCCATTTGAATGACACTTTTTATACAAATTGATGAATAATGTGACGTCGCAAGTACTGACACGATTAAGGATCTACATCTACATAATACCCTGCAAGCCGCCACAAGGGCGTGTGGCAGGGGGTGAGCACCACCATACATTCACATGCACATGATACAAGTCATGCATTACGCACACACAAAAAAAGAAACTATAATGCAAAAA
>WURS02044021.1:0-11162 GCA_011762765.2 Rhinocypha anisoptera | reverse complement strand
AGCCTCTGGCGTATTTGCTCATATATATTATATATATATATATATATATATATCAATTGTTTTATTCCCAATTAACATTAGGTTTTCTTTTTAAAATCACGATATTGCATCATTTTATTCCATGACAAAGCGTAAAATAAAAATTGGATGACATAAATTCTAATTAGTGGAAGATAAAGATAAACTATGACTTGGACTTTCAAAAGACTTATTGCAACGATGTGAGTATAATAATGACCTTTCGGAGTGCATGTATCATTGGATATTGTCTGACAACATTTTTGTAAATCGACATATATTGATAGTCATTGTGTAAAATGAGTAGAGGTTCTTATCCTGCCTTCAACGTCTGCCCTAGTCGGACTGGCTGTCTGTCTCCATGAGACGTTAAGCATTGTAAGGCTGCTATTGTTGTGTGTGTACTTGTTCTCATTCATGTAATTAAAAATGTTTTAAGTAATGGGAGTCAAACACTAAATGAGAATCAATAAAAATATTTAAGTGCATCTGTGATGTAAATCCAGAGAATGAATGATTTAACAAAATATCTATACAGTAATTGCAATCCATTTCTCTGTAATTATTTGTACAAAAATAAAAAAAAACGATATTATGCACCGAAAAAGTTCCTCTGATGTAACATCTTTAAGGTATATAATTTTATCTTTCTTTGATATATATTTTAACAGATTATAAGATTGCAATAGATTTTCAATACATATTAAAGTAAAACTAAATATCTCAATGTAAATCAGTGATTTAAAACTAATAAATGACAGAGAAAATAGAAATTTTTCACATAAACATGGTTAGGCTACATTTTGGCGTGAAGGTAGGAATTATATTTTCTCTGTGATCGAACACAACTTTGCAGTATCATTTGTAAAATATCACGAATACATCCAACCTTCAGGGTGGGCAGGCTATTTCCTTTATCTTCAACAAAGTTGGTCTCTCTCAAAAGAAAAATTGCACTTATATGAAGTTTCTAAAAGATATTTCACAAAGACGAAGCCTGTGTTTTTAGTTATGTTAACTTAATTCATTAGTAGCCAAATAATTTCTCTTTATTCTACCACGCTTAAACTTATATTTTCTTATAAACTTTCATAGACTTATACTTATATACTGAAAATTATATCTTATTTTCATGGCAATAGATTAACTTTAAATGGAACATAAATACATAACCATCATACATGATGTAGAATATTATAAAGCGACATTTTTCAAATATACTACGTGATGGGCTATGGAATTTCACTTATTATAATTAATTAAATATGTTTATCATCTTTAGTGACTAATTTACCAAGTAATTTCTTCGTTTTTACACAATTAAATTGTTTGTTCACATTAGAGAGTGTCGGTGACACACAAATTCATTAATTGCCATACAATATTTATTCAATTTCCATATATTTGCACTCGTAAAACATGAACTGACTCATTGGGCCACTTATAAGAAATTACTATATATAGTTTCTTACAGGATCAATATAATATCAATGACATATAAATTTCTTACTCACCACCAATACTCCAAAGAGGCGCCAAAAAGATTCCCGCGGATTCCCGACAAACAAACTGTTGCCTGGTAACTAGTTATTTGTCTATACCGCTTGTGGCGATACCGTCTGTTTCTTAAAAAACAGTGGAGTTATGAATTTCGAGTTATGTTTACTCGCTCTTAACGTTTAATGTACGGATCTGAACCGAGGACAAAATATTAATAACAGAAAATGTCATTAGTTTAAAGCTTCATTTAAAAATATGGGTTCCATTAATTCCTAATATTAAAAAATTCTCTAAGGTCTCTTTTGAAATATCGTCATAATATAACTTTATTGATCCCATGTTTGCGAACTGGTACACTGCAAAAACGTTACTCAAAGTAGTTGTAAAAAGTTTTCCTTTACCATAAATAAACGGCATATTATATAATGTACACGTATTTATACTTTACGTGAAAATCGGTTCGTTCTTGTAGATATAAAGCCTTGAACTAGAATTTTTTGTCTCAAGTCCAAGTCTATTCTCGGCACGAAGAGCAGGCTGTCTAGAGATAGAACGTCCTGCCGTCTTAATATTTACATTCAATTCCTCTGATAATTTTACGATTAAAAACGAGATGCCATGGGTTCTGCACTAAATGTGTATGGATAAGGGTGATTTTACGTGTAGAGACACTGAATACGAACATTGAAGTATACAACAGGAAATAAAACGACTTGTCATAACTGACAGCCTACTACAACATACCAAAGTGAACTCTGTGCGCCCTTCTAAAAGGTAGTAAGGTACCTGAAGCGCCAGGTAATTCGCAGAAACCGTTTGAGACGAAATCCTTAACGGAAGTCACGTTTGATGAACTGGAGGGAAAAAGTCTATGACTTCTTCAAACGTCGGAAAGTAAATATTCCTTTGAATCGTGTAGCAGAGAGTTGAAGAAATTGTATTGCAGACGAATGTAGACTATTTCAAGTCATGACAGAACGAAAGAAGAATATAGACATTTCAGGACATGCTGACGATCAGAAGAAATTATCAGCAAATATATCTCACTTCATTTTTAAAGAAGTTTTTTACAAATGTCTTGTATCTTGACAAAATCTCGAGATAGTTTATTGTTTTCCCATATGTCTCTCTCTCCATTGCTGATTTTTTCAACTTCTTTATATGTCGTTCCTCCCATAGTACTCTTTATTTGTCATAATCCAGGTACTCCTTCTTTCTAAGGACTTCCTCTCCCCTCTTTTCTAGAACATTTCCCTTCATTATGTTTTCCAGGAAGTTAATTTACGTTGCGGAACTTCTAAATTACTTCTCTGTTGTCCAACCATCTTGTTCTTGAATTATCCTTTGCCTACTCCACATTTCCATTGCTTCCAGCTCTTCCTTCTTTCCAAAAATTAGCTTTTTGTGAAAGATTTTCCAATTTCATATTTTGTTTTCCAAAGTTGTGTTGCTACTATGTTAAAAAAATTAAACAGGCAGTGGGTTGAAATTCATAGAATGAAGAAAGTTATCAAAGAGTGGTACAGCATATAAAGTTTCCTCAAGGCAGTAATTCCTTGGATT
The DNA here is from genome assembly GCA_011762765.2 of Rhinocypha anisoptera. Taxonomy (NCBI): domain Eukaryota; kingdom Metazoa; phylum Arthropoda; class Insecta; order Odonata; family Chlorocyphidae; genus Rhinocypha; species Rhinocypha anisoptera. The sequence continues at coordinate 8,081 of WURS02044021.1, read as the reverse complement.
ATATCTCTACTTAAGCCAAAGGACTTTGTCATTATGTTTGATAAATGGTATAATAGACAACTGCAGAAAACAGAATTTAGATCAAGGCATTATAATTCTCGAAAATTAATATCCTGATCCCTATTGGTCATTACATATTCATTTCTCTCTTCATTTTTTCCCATCTGCATCATCCATAGCTATCCGAAGAATCCTAAGCAATCTGCCCACAACAACTTGGATCTCAGAGTTCACTCCAAAAATGGATGAAGAGAACTCAAACATGATCACACAAGGTGTGACCTCATGGATATAAATGGGTTTCCATAATGGCACTAACTTTGCTCTCATTGACCGAATTGAGATTACAAAAAAGAAGTTTCTAAGTTATTTGGAAGCCAATTATTAAAACCATTCGTCCACCACTAGACACCTTTGGTGATGAATCTAAATCCACGAAAATCCTGTTGCTTGAGAGACACTTCTTGTAACTATGTGAAATCAGCATGATTAGTTCGAGTACATGTGTCTTAATATGATTGTGTGAATTTATAAAATATTTGGCTTTTAATGCATTGTCAATAAATTTCTCTTTCAAAATTTTAGAAAAATACTCCAGCTCCTGCTATTCCGGTAACAAATATATTGTATGAGTCAATTGAATTGTTTACTGGAAGATAACATGATTTTCAACCTTCCATTACCACTGTTAACAATTAATATTCCAGAATATATAAATAATAGTATCACCTCATGCAGAAGCCATATTCAAACTGCAAAAGTTTTAAGACTGATCTCCCATGAGCATTCATTTGGCACCTTCTCAACCCATTTTTAAGAGATTGGGTCTGTTACCTGTCCCTTGTGTCTATATTTTGCAGGTATTATTGCATGCACACAAAACTTTGAAAAAAATAATGACGTTCACAGCCACTTTACCCGTGGTCATGAAAACTTGCATATTCCCTTCCTACGCACAAGGAAATCAACGCTTGGCCCTGATGCTATGGGATTTAAGACTATTTAATGCTTTGTCACAAAGTATTAAAACAACCCGTAGTACCTGTTGGATTCAAGATGAATGTCAAGCACCTTCTGCTTGATAAACTGTACTTTAATATAAATGATTTTATCAATGATGAGAATGTGTAAACTATGTATGTTACTCTTGATATTACTCCATCGATGTATGTTACTATCGATATACTTTTGATGTGCCTTATATCCTGTGCAATATTGTAACATGATACTTGGGCAAATAAATTATTCTATTCTATTCACATTTAAAGTAGAGCTTTTTCATAATGGCATTAACTTTATAGTTTCTTCATAGCTTTCTTTTAGATGACATGACATTGTCTTCTACTCTTTGGCTGGATGATTCTCATATATCTTTGTTCCCAATAACATACGCTACAGAAATGAGTTGTGTCACTTAAATAAACTTGAAATGACAACGTCATTCCCATTACTGAAGGTAGGTTGAGTTGACATTGAGTCATATTTTTTGCAGCAAGATGCCATTGTATAGAAGCCCCAACTTTTGAAAGACATTATTATAGATCAATTTGTCATAGTAACAATAATTTTTATTTTGCCAGGTGATCAAGACATCTTTGCTCAACAGTCAAACTGTGCCAGTTAGTGGTGAAGCATTTTTTTCTCGAGAGTATTTCTTCATCCTGTCTCTGAGGATTTACATATTATTTATTGAGGCTTTCTGTTCAATGATGTCAAAAGTTTTCAATGGTTAGGGTAATCGTTATAGTGCCATTGAGGGCAGGGCAGGGATTTAATAAAGTCAAGGCCAATTTTCGGAATTTACATCTTTATTCTCTCGCTTCTCACTTCACACTAGTATTAACTCCAATAAGGATTATTTATTTTTAACCTTGAGAAAAAGTTGTGACTCCTTTTTTACAATAAAGCTACTTCCCCTTCCCCCTTCTCTTTTTCTGGTGTGCCAGCACAGCAATCCCAAACACATGCTCTGCCAAGAGTAGAGATTTGAGATTGAGCTGTTGAAAAAGTCAGAAGCAGGGCGTTCATTAGAGATTTTTTCTTTGTTATGAGACAGCAGGCCAGGGAAATGTGACAGAGCATCACAGTTAAGCACCAATTGAGTTTGTTAATCCGTGCCAGTAACAATGTTGCCGCCAACCGGGTTAGCCTGGTGGGTAGCGTGTTCGCCGGCTAAACCAAAGCTCGCGGGTTCGAATCCCGCCCACGGCATGGATGTTGTGTTTGTGCAGATGGGTTTTATCAATGAGTTGAAGAGGTGCTAAATGACCATAGTCGTTGAGGTACCCTATTTTTAAAAAAATACTACTATAATGTTACCAACAGTTCTTAGAGCTGCAGTTTGTACCTTTACTTCTTTGTGAGACAAGAGCAGAATAAGTTTTGGCACAACTCCACTGTTAGTCACCAACTGTATTTGATTGTTGCTTCCATCAGTCAATTAGCTTAAAGGTTACAGAGTGCCAACAAGAATTTTAATATCCGTGTGGTGAATTAGGGCATTTAGTGCAGGGAGTATTTGCTGAATAGTTTTCTGCTCTATTGTTGCAGCAAATCCTACCTAATGATAACACAGCTGCTTCAATAAAAACAATTTCCAAAGCAAATTTGGGCTCATTAAACAGATTATACTTCCCCTCCAAAACTCAACTCACTTTACATGCTTTGAATCATTTTTTTAAACTGCAAATCCAAATATTTCCTTTTCCCTGACTTAATTTGCTTCCCAGTTTTGAACAAAAATTATTTCCTAAGCAGTGGGGTTGGGCAAAAATTCATTTTCATTAAGTTTTTTCATCACCAATGATCAAGACTTCTCTTTCTTCCAAACTTAACTTCCATCATAGGAAACTTCCATTCATTGGAGAGTCGACACAGTTCTCAAACAACACATCATCCATCAGCATTTATTCACGTGAATGGTTTAGTGAGATTCGTGTGAAGTATTATGAGAAGCTATTCCTTGCCTCCCTACCATTCGCATTGATTTCTCCAATGTTGTATGTTTTTTTAGCATCAGCTTAACCTTATGCATACTGGTGTCGAGTGAGGATCCATTGCGCTATGTGTTAATAACTCGTGTGTCGAACGTCACTTGACACACATATTTAGTCATTTGGGGGTATTCAAAGTAAAATCCAGAGTGCACTATAGTTAAAGTAGTAAAAAAATCTAAGTTAAAGTGTAAAAAATCTCAATCCAACTTGGTGGTGAAATGTGTAACTAGCCAATGTATTCTCATTACATTTTATGATAACTAATTTAAATTATGTTTATTAAAGATGGAGGAAAAATCTTAACTTGTTTATTAGTATACGTAAATCCACAATTTTAATGACCTACTCCCTCAATGACACAATTTCCCAGATAGTTTTGCCCACCTGATATGTTCTGGGGAAAACGTTTGTAAGCTCGCATCCCACAGAATTGTTATACCATCCCTAGACCCCCTCTCCAAATTTTATGGCCCCATCCTTTCCAAAAAGGTTCGAACGACCACACTTTCCCATTGTTCCAGAATAGGGTGCCTCTTTTAAGTCCCATTTTTTGAAGGTTCACAACCCTCGGGCGAGTTTGACGAATGTATTCCATCCGCTAAGATTTGGGACATTCTCTCACCCTCGTCATTTCCCTCAGTTGTCTCCGAGTTTTGATAGAATGTTGATTATAAATGAAAGTATTTTACATACTGTTTGATATCAAATTAATATTAATCTTTATTCATCTTGAATTAACAAGCATAGCAAGTGCTATGATAGATGTCGTCAAACATATGAAATACAAAATAAAAAACACATAAACAACTATAAACATAGAAAAATACAATCATACTCTAAACATTAAAATATTAGACTAGAGAAATCAAGATTATAATACTCCTCCAGGGAGTAGAGGGGTTTGGAGATGAGCCATTAATAGAGAACCCTACAGAACACCTTATTGGAGACTGTTTTGGCTGAGTTAGGGAGCATATTAAAGAATTTAAAACCCTCAACTTTGTATGTTTTGCTCAGTCGACTTAATGGTATATCTATGGGGTTTTTATCCCTGGTATTGTGCACATCAGCCCTAATAGAGTACATGCTCTGATTTTCTTTCACATGCACCATTGAGTAAAATAAAAACATATTGTAAACTGTCATAATTTTTAGATTTTTAAAATGAGGTCTACAGTGATCAAGATGGCTTACATTGACTTAAATTCAGATTGCTTTTTTCTGCATCAAGAGTATTAGTTTTACATCAAATGCCAGAGCCAGAGCCAAAAGGCCCCAGAGCTTAATTCCATAAGTGATATGAGAATGAAAGAACGCAAAATATGCATTAATGAGGTAGTCCTTGTTCACATACAGTTTCAGCTTCCTGAACAGAAATAAGGCTTGTGCAAATTTTTCCCTGATGAGCAAAACATGTTCACACCAAGTCAATTTTGTATCTAGATGAAATCACATTAATTTGACAGACTCATTTTCTTTTATAGCTGGATTACAGAGAAGAAACTGAGTTTTTTCTGGACTTAGGAAGAAATTGTTAGCTTTTTCAAGGATGACTGGATATCTATCCACAGCTTCACTCTGATTGGAGGAACTATGTAGGAATGTAGTATCATCAGCATAGAGGACACAGTCAGTGATCATATTGGGATACAAGACATTGATCATGACAAGGAAAAGAAGAGGACCCAGCACAGAACCTTGAGGTACACCATACTTGACAATTAATGACTTCGATTGTTTAATGTTTACATAAACTGACTGTTTGCACTCCGATAAATAGGAAATCTTGAATTTGAGTTCAACATCATGAAGACCATAATATTTCAGCTTGTCAATAGAATTGTGTGATCCATACAATCAAAATATGAAGACAGATTACAAAATGTGAGTGCCAAGCATTTTTTGTCTTCAAAAGCCTTGATTATCTTTTTTAGGTCATATTCAACTTGAGTTGTACACTTCTCAGGTCTGAATCCAAACTGAGTTGGTGTAAACAGATTTAGAGTTTCATGGTCTAGGATTTGTGTAAAGACAACAAATTCAAAGACTTTACAAACAGCAGAAATAATTGTGATTGGGCGGTAGTTACTGGGAGAATGAATATCACCACGTTTGTGGATAGGAATAACCTTAGAACTTAAAAGATTCAGGAATAGCATAGTCAGAATAGCCAGACCGAATACAGGAATTGATCACATTATTTAGAGGATAAGATATCCAATGTATCACAGATTTGATTAAATTATTGGTGAGGCCAAATATGTCCTTGCAATTATAATTTTTAAAGTTCTTAACAGCTTTAACTATAACTATCTGATATACTACTTTCCATTTAAACATAATGTTGGTAGTGGAATTATTACATAGCAGAACAGTAACATTATCGATTGTTTTTTTTAGCATTATTAATATTGGCAATAATGTTATCTACAGAAGTAATAAAGAATTCATTAAAGGTTTCCGAATCAATACGAATTTCACAATGTTTTTTTACTCAACCCGGTTTCCTGTTTGATGACCGAACAGGCTGCTTTACATTTATTGGGTGTATTTTTAATATAATTATCATTAGAACGACATTTAGCCTGTCTTAACTCAGAGTGGCAACTCAATGAAGCAACGTGTGAATAAATGGGATATAAAACATTACTGTCACCATTTTTTAATTTTGATCTTAGAAAGTTCAAATAATTTACAAGCGATGAAAGATCTAATCCTAATGGGAATGCTGTCATGCCAAAAAATAAATTTTTGGTAAAATGGAATTCTGAAGTCCTGAGGATGATAACTGAGTCAGAAATTGAAATGTTGACTGCAATGGAGACACCCACTCTGTGGAAGACCCGAGAAGTTTTTACTCAATTTACAAGCAGTTGGATGACTGGAACGTTTTAGATAACAGAAGGATATCTTCAATAATTAGAAAATATAATGTGAAATGTTGGAATATGGAAGCAAAAGCTGATTCTTAGTACATACTTGATAATGATTATAACAACCTTCAAGCCCATTAACACTGTACCTACATCCTTTTCATTTACCACTACCACCCTCTTTTTCCCTCAGTTACGAAAAGCCACCCCCTCCTACCGTCTGCAACTTAAAACTCCATTTAAGGAGGCTTTTAGTCTTACATAGTCATGCACCTGAAGATTATATAGTAACATCTAAACCTATGTTGAAATAAATATTTTATCTTTGAAAATTGCAAAATCAAACCATTATACAAAAAAGGACAGATTTTTTATTGTTGTCAGTAGTAAGCCAAAAGTCAGGTCACTAACTTTGTACTTGAAATAATTTTTAGCTGTTGGAGTTGTCCAAGTTCATAAAGGAAAATCAAGTTTAATTGGAAAAAGTTTTCTGGTTCAATCAAATTAGCAAGCTCTTACTTCATTTCTCTAAAGCTCAGCTGTTGTATTTTAATACAATTACATTTAAAGAACAATAATACCTATACTTCAATGGTACAAGATCCTACTAACTCCTCATTCTAATTTTTTTGGACACTACGTTGATCAGATTGATGATATGTTACTCACACCATATATATTTCTGCAAAAATTCACTCAGCATTGCATACCATTTATTAAAGAGTGATTCATTGAAGGTCTGAAAATCACTGTATTAGGGGTATTTTTATTCTTGAGCTACATGCATATGGTCTAGAGCTTCAGTAGTCCCCACCAATGGAATTCTACAAAATATTTTTATTTAAAAAACAAATATTAAGGTATATGCTTATCCAACACCTGAGAGTCTTGTAGGGCGCATCTAAGAAAACTCATATTTCCGTCTTTAATGTGGATATAAACATTAAAGGGTATATTCCAATATATTTGTACGTAAGAAAAAATTAGAATATTCAAATTTATACTGCTTGAAACTAAGATAATAATCTATTCCAACCAATGTAAAAGACTGTTACCTCGCAGAAGTCCAATGAATATATCACCAATCCTGTATAACAAACTTCCAAGACAAATAAAAGAGGCTAGTTCCTCATTAAATGACCAATTCATTTTTATACATATAGTTGTATATTAAAGTCCTTCACATTTTCCTACTTTTTAGTATTAAATAAGGCAGAAATTGGTATAAGCATAAAGCATAGTAAGAGATTAGTACCATAATAATAATAATATCTAAGATAAATTTCAGTTTTGATTTCAATAATAAATTTAAGGAAGCATAAAATCCATGTTGTTGTGATTCATTTTAATTTATTATTTAGAGAAGAGAGCAAATTCTTCATTAAGTGAATAATGAAGGCACAAATATGTTGATAGGTGACAGGATAGCTTGGAGAGCTTCCACAAATTTGGATTGATAACCAATGATAGTGAAAACATATATACAGGGAGATTTTTTCCATACTGGTAAATATCACCACTGGTCCTACTGTGTGATGTTCGGGAAAAGAATCTATTTCTTCGGCCAGTTCCTCATACTTCCTGAATTCCTCTTGTATAACATCAACAATAGGTCTTTCCTCAACAAATTTAATCACTTGTTCTTCTCTATCATCTGCCCATAAATATGAATATGCTAGATAGTTCTGAAATTAAAGACAAATTGAATGCTAATTTAATTTATAAACCTAAAAAAGTATATATATTTAAAAAATTAAAATAAAAAGTTTGGAGAAGATATGCTATTGCCCTTGACTTTGATATTGGTAGGGCAATGGGAAAAAAGGAGGAATAGAATCTAAATAAACATGACTGGGGTAGAATAAAGAATTAAGAGTTGACTATAGCATAGCTTATGTGATCTGAAAGGAAAGAACATTTGCAAATGTTGCTAATTTGAATGAGGTAAAAGTAAAAAATTATAACTCTAAAATGAATAAATAAATATGAAAGTAAATGACTGTAGCTAAAGCAAGGAAAATATTCTTCAAATATGTATAATGCAGTCAAACTTGATACTTTTATGGTTTTATTATGCCTAACTAGGTAGGTAGGATTGGGTTGAAGGGTGCGATGACAGCAAGGTCATTTTGCATCACTAAATGTATTAGAATTAAAATTAGTTTTAATTTTAGAAATATATCAAATTCAAGATATAATAGTTTTGAATATA
>WURS02044010.1:0-11162 GCA_011762765.2 Rhinocypha anisoptera | reverse complement strand
CAATACCAACGCGAATTACGAATTAACGGCACTTGCGAATTAAAGGCACGCGAATTACAGGCATTTTACTGTATATAATTTGATAGTTATATAACAGTCCTCAGTACCTCGAGTGGGATATCCGCAAAGTCGTGAATAACCAACACCAAAGTGCCGATTCGTACCAGATTGCAAGCCCAGGAGAAGGTGAGCAGACAAAGAGTAACCACATGGTGAACAAACATCACCCAAAAATCCTGTTAAAGGCACCAAATTTAAAATGATTCACTATGACAGGATAAAACTTACTTTTCGTTGTACATCGAAAAACTGAGAAAATAACAACGAAAGGTAAAAGGCTGACTCGATGTTATAGTACCACCATTCTGAATCCGAGACGTACTATCACAACAACTAATAAATTTAATGTTATACATAAAATGTTTAAACTTACATGGTGAGGATAGTCGATAAAGCAGTAAACGGAATTCCACATCCATGGTTTCTATCATAAACAATCAATGAGACAATGTAATCAAGAAAACATTATTACAGTATACAGTGGTGCTTCAAATTTTATTCGCTTCACTTTTTACCAAGCCATTGTAAGAAGTGTAGTTTTGAAAATGCATGAATCGAAAACTGCCTACTTGTCCCTTTGTTTCACTTTTCATGCAAATTCGAAAAATAAAACTCGAGGCAACACTGTATAGTTTATGAAAAACTTACATCCCAAAGAATATAAACGCCATATACAAACATGGTAAAGTAAAAAGTACACCGCCAACTAATAAAATTGGTTTAAGTTAAAATGAAGTTTGTTAACAACTTGAAACAAAACATACGCGCTTTCGGTGAACTTGGAAAGCACAGTGGGTCGGTTTTGTGCTGCTCGCAAACGCATCCATCGTTGAATTTTGCGCTCACTGAAGTCAAGTTGTTTCGATAGACTGGTCACCTTATCAAGCAAAATTATCAATGTTAAAACATAGTAAAGCACCACAATAAAGCTATACCTCTTTATCGGATAACTTTCCACGAGTCTTCTTATAAACCCCTTCGAGAAGAGTATTGGGAGATGGGGGGCGAACTCTGGTTGGCGAGAGACCCCACCATATGCCCAAGCGCTTGTAGAAAGTTCTGCCAAGTGGACATTTGTTCGTTAGCAGTAGTCATCATTGCCCATGTATAGTTTCTTAGTGCAGACACGCCTTGAATTAACCTAGACTGGTTTGCGTTAGAACCAGACCCTGCCCTGTCTGAATCAACACTCGGGTGGGGCATTTAATCAATATACAAAAAAACATAGAAAACGCTTGATTGGGGTTTCTAGTGAAATAACGAATAAGGGACAAGAAAATAAAATTACCAAGGTCAGATGAATAGTAACAATATATCCTTTTGTAAACTAAATGTATTTATAATATTTTTTCCTATAAGCTATATGCAAGTAAACTTATTAATAAAATAAAAATATAATATTGATCTTACCTATCAAGAATAAATCGGATTAAAGTAATCACAATAGCGGTGTAGGCAGAGTAGTAGAGGTCGTTGAAATGCCTAAAGCCTTTCTCTTCATATAAGGCCCAGGTTGCATTTGGTGGAGTCCACACATCTTCGTTCCAGAAGGCTGTGCGTACTCGCTGTAGCGTTTCGAGCATTATGACAAATGTGATGTAACGTAACTAGAGATGATGCTAAGGCGATAACTCTTCCAGCTCAGAGTGGTTGTTGCACAGAAACCAATATTTTGGCAATAACAATTAATGACAAACTGAGTAAGATGACATTATAGCTGCGAGGTAAACACTAGGAAAGAACAAACAATCAAGAAAAGATGGTTAGCGACACTGTGTAAACAGAGAGATAATTGAACGATCATTGAAGAGACAACTAGACGAGAGAGGGAGAGAGAGAGACGCGCACCTAAGCTGATTAGCAATGAATGAAGTGAAGAGACGAGACGCTGGGTCGATCGTTTTCCCGTGCACCACTAACCAAGAGAGCAATCATGATCGAGAGGGGACGAGACAATCGGGCGCAAAGAGGAAAACAAGCAAGCGCCCAACCATCGACCTACGGGTGACCACCGCGATTGACCTATATGAGTAGTAGTGCAAGCCTCCAAGCTACCATGTGGCTACAATCAATCTCCTGAATCGCATTAAATGATTTGCCACTGCACTGATCAATCGTTTTTTCCGCTTTGGCGCATTGGAAAAGCGTGTTTGATTCTCTCTCTCTTTCTCTACAAAACAAGACTTGTTTCACTAATATAGTTAAAATCGGTTTATTCTCGAGCAACCTATGATACAAAAATGGAAACTTGAAATGTCTGAGAGGGTGAATGTGCATTTGAATAAATAGCTTTCAGTGTAGTGAATTGCTTTACACTGAAGGTGGGAGTGAGTAAATGGAAGCATAGATATTGACGCTTCGATGCAGCCGAAAAAATGCCGGAAAGCAAGTTGACAGAAGAGTAACTCGATTCACGCTTCTGCTTGCTAGTCAATATAGTCAAAGCAATGAGGAAAGCAAAAGGCGTTTTGCGCCAAAACCTACTGGGTGGACCTATTTCCCTAACGACGAGTCGCAGTGTGACACAAACATTAAGACAGTCAATTATTGCTGACCAGTGACGATACCTGGTGCCACTCGAACAAAGCAAGGCACTCATCACAGACTACAACCAGTCGGTAGGGCAATCAAAACACACGTCTTAACGAGACGAGATACTAACCAATAAAGATAGCATCATTAATAATAATCAGCAATTAGCTTTTTTAATGCCCCTTCTAGGTGCACCGGTTTCTGAGGTACAATTGTAACTAACTAAGCAGAATATACACTATCTCTTATCATTTCTAAAATGAGAGGTATTTTAAGATGGTGGTAGAGCGTGAGTCACACGCTTTTGCATGACAAACAGGCCTAAATGTAAATAGTCATCACCGTGTGATTACAATGAGGCGTGAGACCACCAAGCGAGCAACTGATGAAAAAACAGACGTAGGAGCGGCAAGACTAGTGCGATCATCGATTGATAGCACTCGTGATAAATGCTCATTTGAGTGCTGGACACTCAATCAATGGACTTAAGTTGCTTTTTAGTTACTTTTAAAAGTTACTTTTGGCGCAAATGATAACCTGAAACTAGAATTACGAGTGTGCAAAAAAGTAAGATAAGAAATCGAGGGAATCAAATAAATACAAAATAACACAAGGTTGTTTTGATGGCACTTTTTACCGAAGTGTGTTTACACTAACATTACTTGCAAGAACAGATGTCGATAGTGAAGTGAAGCTTTCGGATATCTAGTATGGAGGCTGCGCCAAATTAATGCTGAACATGGTCGAGGTTGACGGAGAAAATGAATCACGAGGAAAAGAGATCGTAGTGGGTGATGGGTAGTGTAATGTGTGACTCGAGGGCTTAGCTCTCGGTACCTTTGGGATGAATCACATTTGGCGTGGGATCGGATTGGCGTCACACTCGACCATCGTCCACCTCTCACCTAAAGGAGCCACACTGGCGGTTGGTGATGATGTGTCGGTAGTGAGACAAGGCACCGTCAATGTAGGCTGAACTCGAGAGGCGAGGTCCCACCGAGTAGACAGCGTTGCCGATGGTGTACCGCGCGATGCTCCCACCGACGCCGAGTCGCCCGCCGTTGTTGGTCACCGATGTGTGCAACTAAGAATGATATCTCTAAGTGCTTTGTCGCCCGTATATATGTGCCCTTTTTATGGCGCATATGTGTGCGCAAGGCAATAGTTGTCTTTTGTTTAGGGCTAGTTTTTTAGATTTCTTACATTTTCTCATTACCTGATCATCCCAATGAATGATATTTGGACATTCTTCAACATAGCTCCGACGGGATACAATGATACTACATTTATTAGCTTAATAACTTGAAAGTAAAAAAACAAACATTTACATTTTTACATATAATTTTACGGCACATTTATACGGGCAACAATGCACTTGTACATTTGATTCTTACCTCCACATATGGGTAACCACCCTCGCCAACCACTCAGTGCAGTGTTTGGGGAACTGCCAACCCGACTGCCAACCACTCACACTCCACACTGCCACTGCCTCTGGCTGGCGCGTGGCGGGTCAGTTGTGCCCTCACTCAACGCGCACTTTGCTTTTAAGCTTCGCTATTTGTTGCAAAGTGGTGTGGCTTATCTCTTGCCACCTACTTAAATGTGCCACACTTTTTAGCTTTGTACTATTCATGGCTTCTAGTAGCTCAATGAGCAAAAGAAAAAAGTTGGAAATTGACAGAAAAAAGTATGCTTTATTAAACGTGAGTGTAGTAGATCGCAGCAATTTAAATAGGCCACACCCTTTTATAACTGATCCCTATCCCTGCCGAGCCGGTTGCGCGCGCACCTCTGTCTTGTCCGTCAGGCCATGTGCTCGTTCACTACTAGTGCCCCTCGTTTACACACTGCCACAGTTTGGTTCTTTTTCTTTCTCACTGTTTTCCTGTCTTGGCTTGTCCTAATACCTTCCCCATCCTCTTCCCCCCAGTGTCACATGATAACACTATTAATTTCCCAAAATTAGCTTTTAATTAAAAAAATTAAGAGAGAGATCATTGCCCTCGCACGCACTCTAGTTTTGAAAAGTAAATCAAGTCTAGTACTAAGTTCGAAATTAATCAGATCATTGTATTACATTATGTTACTATATCACCTTTATACTTAACGGGTCATCGCTCTTATTGAATCCAATATCAGAATCAAAGTTTTAAAAAAGAAAATTGCGTGATTCTGATTTACCGAATAAAATCTTAAAAAGAAACATATTGCACATTTTAATAATTGGTCAGCAAGATACAATTACAACGATGAGCTGTAGATGTCACTCTTCGACAGTAACTTCGATCGTGTGCAAACATTTGAACAATGACTGTTGCTGAGAAGAGCTCTGAGTATTGTTGCTCCCTGTCTCGAGTAAGCCCTGTTGTTGACTGAGTTTCTGGTAGCGTTCCTCAGGCAGGCAGCAAATATCCACTCGATAGATGCCCGTATAGAGGAAGATTAAGCCAAATTTGTGCATGTAAGTCTCTTTGGTTGATAACTATAACGATGAAATATATGAGTTTAGTAAATGACATCATTGCACGAGAACAACTGACCTGAGGCAAACATAATGAGTCACAACCTGTGATGATCATTTTGCCCTCAAGGCTTCCATCAACACGGGATAGGTTGAGTTGTGTATTCTGATAATCCTGGTAGTAGACTAGATAAAGTCGAAGTTGGTGGAGAGTGGTGTGCGAGCTATTGAAGAGGCGCACCTCTATCGTCATAGAATCACCTAGACGCACAGTCACCTCACCAAAACAAGTTCGAATTAAGTTAGAATCGATCTCGATTTCTGTGATAAGTAACAAATGAGTAAACATTTATGATAAATTCCATAAAAACCTACCGCTGTGAATAGGAGGAATAAGCAATGACTTAAGCATCTTGCTGGTGTAGGGAACGCGGTCAACAAGAGCGACGCCGCTCACCTCAGTGGCTAACTGGCACCACCGAAGATCGATCTGTTTTAGCAGATGATGTCGGCATTGCTCAAGAATGGCTTGCAGCTTTTGCTCGGTGGGAAAAATATAGCCAAGGAAGTCATCCCCACTTGGCAACTCTTCGCTCGCTACTTGACATGCTAATTTGCCTACAGTAGAAAGATCACTTGGTACTTCTTCGAAGCTATCACCAAGAGTTAGCGGACATCGCTGCACAGGCACAGGAATGCGACACTTTTCGCGTGGCTCAATTAATATCTCTTTATTTTGTGCGTAGATAAGGTTCATTTCTTGAGCAGTGGCGTTAAGAGCATCAAACACAAGGTAGCACTCGTTGTTTCTGTTAAAAATCATAAAATCATTGTTAGTCAAATGGTTGCCTTGAGTGAACAACTCAACTGATCAGCGGGAATGACATCCCAGTGAGTAATTAGTATTGAGGGTTTCAGTTCGACCGCGAAGTAGAGTGATACTCGTCGACAAAAGCCTGAAATGAGGCCAGGACCACCACTGTACTCAAACTGAAGACATAACTCGATGGTCTATTTTAGCACTCATATTAGTTCATTATTACAATTAATCAACACAAACGACAACCTTTGATTCGAAGATTTCCTCTTCAAACTCTACCTCAAAAGGATCACTAGTGGATTTTACATCGATTGAAGGAAGTACCACCTCACTAGTAGATGACTTTCGTGCTTGAAATTCGTTGATAAGGTTGGCCAACTTTTTAGAACCTAATACTTGGAGTTTTTTAGGCGGAGCAGCAAGCGTTGGCACGACAGAAGAATTCAAAGACTTCGACTTATTCGCAGATGTTTCTTTTTTTTGATAAACAAAATCACCTTGAAGTGTAAAATTCAATTCAAATTCAAGTGAGAGGTCTCGTCCAATGGGAAGTAGATCATGAATTGAGTCGGAATTCCAATGTACCTTGAGTAAACTTCGCAAATGATCATTGGTAGACTTGGCGTGTAGAACCTCCAAGTTGACCATCTCAATCAACTGATCTGATTGCGGACTGATGTTTGTAAGCTTCACCTTGAAAGACTTGCTTTCACCTGAAATCACAAACTAAGTGAGAGTGACTAGTGAGAACAACGCTGAGACGTACCAGCAAAGAGGGATATGAAGGTAAATCCAGAAATATATACGTCTGAAAAAGTATCACAATTAGAAGCCAGTCCTCGCTCAAGACGAACATCATCGGTGAGCTGTTGGGTAAGACTGCTGGCACACATGAGCGGTAGTCGAGGCACCACTTCGACAGCAAACTTGGCAGGTAACTTGAGTCGTTTGGCATTTGGCAAATTTGCAAGATAGCAGTCAGATTTGATGCCCAGTGCGTGAATTCGGTAACCGAGTATCTCAAGCATTCCAGACGCAAGAGGAATACCAGTAAG
The DNA here is from genome assembly GCA_011762765.2 of Rhinocypha anisoptera. NCBI lineage: Eukaryota > Metazoa > Arthropoda > Insecta > Odonata > Chlorocyphidae > Rhinocypha > Rhinocypha anisoptera. Next base: position 4,231 of record WURS02044010.1, on the reverse strand, counting down.
AGATATATCTACATAGCTTGCCTCGGGAGCCATCTTGAGCGATGTGTCATGCTTGGGCTGAAAAGCAACTCCGTCGGTCATCACCGTGATGGAAGATATATTGAGATCGATGGTCAAATAATTGTGCAAATGTAGTGTAATGCTACCTGTGTGACCCTCTACCCAATAGAATTTGACCTTGAACACAGACTTGCTTGCTGAGCTAGTCTTGGCCGGACTTCTGTTCAGTTGAAGAGGAGTGTAGATAAAAGGGCCAGAGTTCTTTGCTTCTTTCTCTTCCTCAATGGATAAATTATATTTTAATCTATACGGCCTCAAGTAAAGTTTCAATGGCTCCATCTTGAAGTAGTTTACTATGGGAAATTTAGTAACGTTGACCGAAGGGATTGTGGCTCCGTTTGTAAGTCGCAGTGGCACCGGAGAACCCTCCCCATATTTGGCGGCTAAAGATGAAAGCTTAGTGGCAAACTCTTGGCGTTGGCTAGGTGAAATATGATTGAAAAGACATTGAAGCATAAAACTCAAGTGTCGCATTGCCAACGGCTCGTTTTGCATCTTAAGCGAAGTTGTTATCGTCTCTTGCAGCAGTTGAACGTGAATGCCCGACCAAGGAATAGTGTTAGAGACAAGTCGTCGATCATACTCGGTAGGATCAAGTATCAATCCATAACCATAAAGTGCGGGTAACAATAAGAAATAGCATTTGTCCCAATCAAGAGTCTTCAACTGTAGTGAAACTGTTTTGAGAGCTGCAAAACGCTTATAGAACGCAGCCTTTCGGTAGAAATGAATTGTCTCATACAGTTGCGAAATTCGAAGCAATCGTTCGATCTATGGCCAAAAATATAAAATAATCCATTATAAAACAACAAAATAAAACAATTGTCCCAAACCTGATCATCAATTGGCTGATTAGTAGTTATGAAAACAGCGTTTTGAATAAAATCAGAAGCTTTCAAATATTTTTTAAAGAAAATCAAAGTACGGGCAGCCTTAAAACTGCATTCAAACTCGAGCACAGCTGCCCCACGATACTACAATTCAAATTTAAAGTTAATTAAGTCAAGTAGTACATAGCAATCACGCACCAGAGCATAGTTAGAAGCGGCCTCTTTGTAACGATCATAAAAATTGTCCACCGTAAGAATGTTCTTCATTAGAGCTTTGTTTCCAAAAATATTCTCGTCCACCTTGCCATCTTGTTTTGCGATATGTTTCATTAAATCTCCAACCTCAGTGCGCGCCACTTCATAGTCTGAACGAGTGACAATATCGTTCACTATACCATTAGCGTAAGGCAATTGGTGACGTAGATTCTGAATGAGATACCACCGCTTGGGGAAGAGAAGAATTAGCGATGCGGCGCAAAGACCTTCATAAGCAGCAGCAAGCCAGAGCTTATCGTTGACTGCCTTCAAATTCTCAATAGCGTTAATATAGTTGTAAAGAGACTCTTCAGCAAGTCCCGCCATTAAATTTAAATCAGCGGTATGTTTTATCATCCGGCCTAGGCACTTACGACGAAATTTACTGGTATCTGTGTCAAGACCTACTAGATCTTTCTTTTCACAGGGCGCCATCAGCAAAGGCAACTTCTCTTTTTTGGCACGTTCCTTCTCCACCCGACGTGACTCGAGTGCCCAGAAAAGACCTTGAAGAAAATCTCGCGTCCGTAACTCAATTTGATCGCTGCACTGCTCATCCGAAGCGTAGTAGAGAAACTCAATAGAAGTACCCGCAAACGACGATTGCAACGATTCACGACTGGCAACAGTCAATAATGAGCTTGAAGACGAATGGGGTCGTTTAGAGATGCCCGACAAACGACTCGAGTCGGAGGGGAGCATAAGTCGCGAGTCAAGTGACTTGTTGCGTGAATGAGTCTTAACGTGACCCACTGTAGACTGGTGATGATTATGGAGAGGTGGTAACGAGTTCATTTGAAGTTCGTCATCAGGAATGGACATCTGCTTCAGGGGACTAGAAGTAAGCGAAGCGGGATGCGAGTTTTGAGAAGATAGCGATGATGACGAGGAAGAACGGTTGACGCGACTGGTGAATGAAGTGTGGTCCGAAGCCGACGAGAGAAACATTTGTCCGCCAAGGTGCAACTCCAACAGTTGGTCTTCGCTAGGCAAAGGTATCTCGCGTACATTACTGAATGAGTCATTAGATCGTATGTCATTCTCGCCAACTCTTCCACTCAGCTCAGGCTTTTCCTCGAAAACATCTTCGTCCTCCTCCGAGAGTGGTTCATTCTCGTTAAACACTGGACCATTAGTACTCTAGAAATAATAATAATAACAATTAACATCAATATTAACAAGTAAATAGTAAACATTAAATCCTACTTCTTCCTCATTGTTATCGTTTTCACAGCTCTTGATGATAAAACATCGCGAGTCAAACAATGTGTTGGCATAGGTGTCGTGAATGGTCTTGTGCAACTCAGTGATCGACTCAATTTCATTCTCATTGAATGATCTTGCTATTGTGATGAGTCCAGCTAATCGTCTGTGTGCTTGAAAGTCACCCCAGTCGTTATTCTCGATTGAGTGCGATTGTTTATACCGCAGTCTGATGATTCGTTCGGTACCCACAAGTTTGCTGCTTGAAATCTTCAGTTCGTATAGTTGTGTCAAACGATCATAAATTTGGTTAAACAATTTCGGGTGCATCTGAGGGCCTAATCATTTATTTTTATATTAATAATTTGCATAACTTTGTGAACATAAATCTCACCAATAGGCTTGATGACGACCAAAAGACATTGGTGGTCCTCAGCAAACTGTTCATAATCGGGCGTGCTCATAACTGAAATCTCGCATCAACCGGTCGATGGTGTGTAAACAAAAGGTACCACAAGTTGACAGTATCCAGTAACAACCCACAATTACAAACATTACAACAAAAAATAGACAAGAAAATAAAGTGTGGTTTTTATCGAAAGCACACGATCAATCAGTGACACATCTAGGAGGTGTTTACGCCGAGACAAACTGTCTGTCACAATGCATTGCACCACCTATAGCCAGATGACATTTTTAGATAAAAAAGAACAAAATCAAATATTGAATTCGAGAATAAAGTTCATTTAATTAACTCCAAAGCTTATTAAAAGTACAAAAACAGCAAATTTTGATAAAAATAAAACAAAGTGCAACAAACTTGCTTTAGGTGGGAATTGACAATTTAAGAAATAAAAACCGTGATTGAAGAACAATACGTATTGATAAATCGTGATAGGTGCATCTGATTTGATGCATCTTTGGGGAGGTTGACCCTCTCTGCCATTATCAACAAAAAAATAACACAACTGATTGCAGCGTGTAGAGTGTTTTGCTTGGAGAAATTTACCCATCAATTATGATCCACATTCGGTAAACTTCTCAGAAAGAAAACAAAACGCGCGCAAATTAATTCACCGGTGAATGAATTAACGGCAGTGGTTCATGATTAAACAATCAGATAGATTTTTTAGCATTTAAAGCGCACTTTTTTAATTTTAAAAAGGTTAAAATTTAACCATAAAACGGATTTAATAAAAATGGAAAAGCAAATTATGTGTATTTTAATATTTTTACAGCAAATCTTAATCTTATTCTATCGCCTAAGTAAAAGGCGCCAGTGTGCATCTAGAAGATTCATTGGACCAAATAAAAACAAACGTAACAAGTTTGTTAAATTTTGGATAATATATTATAATTCTAGTCTCAAAGATTATTTTTTGTCAAAATATTTATTATCCAAAATCTAAAGGTTATAAACCAAAATTAAAAACCGTCTCAATGGAATTAAAATAAAAAGTAATTTTCAAACAATTATTAAGCACAAATTAAAGCTGTATGCTAATATGATTTATTTTTAAAAAATTTAGTGATTAGTTGAACATGAGTAACAAGCTTTACTTTGATTTGATGTACAGTTCTCTAAATTCCAAAAAGTCGGACTGACGGGTCGCATAGATTCAGTTTCTAAAAAAACTTGTTTCTATGAGACCAAAACTAAAAATACATTATTATTTATTTATAATACCCACAAGTAATTTCGTAGTAAACAACTTTATAAATATTTTTTTACAAGAGGGCCGGTGCTAAAGCGCCGTCTGCCTCTTGTAAAAAAACTGCGGCAAAGCCGCCAAAGTCAAACACGAGTACAGTAGCGCCCCAGGAGCACGCATACAAAATAGAAAGGGAAATCTGTTGTGCGCATGCGTTGCTCTTTATGTTGT
>WURS02043990.1:0-11164 GCA_011762765.2 Rhinocypha anisoptera | reverse complement strand
GGGGGGAAGGGGGGGGAGGCGCGGGGAGAAAGACACCCAGGGAACGGGGGGGGCGGGGGGGGGGGGGGGGCAGGGGAGGTGGTTGCTGGTTCTGAGAAAGGAGTTTGGAAAATCCTTACCTTATCCTTACATTGTTCTTCCCTCTCTCTCTTCTCCTTTTGCTTCTTCCTCTCTGCCACATATTACCATTATTATGCCCACCTCTAGTAGGGAAGAACTGTAGAGGTGGTCCAAGGATGAGATATATGAGAAGCAAGCAATGGAGAAAGATATAATCTACAACCATATGAAAAAAGTTCACTGTGGAGGCTGTCACCTTGTGGAAATCCATGATAGATTGATGGTTTTTTATTATGATGATAGATTGAAGTTATTTTTAAAAACCATCAATCTACCATATGAAAAAGACTGCAAGTGACAGAATAGTGTGGGAGGCTGGTTCAAACCATTCTTTAGATTGATAAGCTATGATGATGATACCATACTTATACACATAAAAGGCAGTATTAATTGGAAATTTACCCTCATGAAACATATATTGCTTGCTAGGGAAGCACATTTTAAACTCAACACCTTTGAAGTAACATTATGCAGCCAGCATGATGACCACTTTACATTGGTTGTGAATTTATTATAACCATATAATAGAATATATTTATTTTTCCAGGGAATTGTGGTGCACATGCAAATATAGGACACATTAAACTTAAATAAATATCACATATGTACATTGCAAGTAATATCAATGATTGTACAATCAGGTATAGATTATAAAAATAGAGGTACAAGTTAGGGTTTCAAAAAGTCATTGAATAAAAAAGGTTACCACATAGAAATTTAGAAACTTCTTTTGGAAAACCTGTGCCTCATATTTTACCTTGGGAGGAAGTCTGTTATGGAACCTGATAAATCTATATTTTGAGTTTCATGGGTAGTATTGTTAGCCCTCACAAGGGTTTTTGTAAATTTGTATATGCTCAGTATAATAATCCTACAATGGTAGTTGTCATTCATATGTACTTATATTCATATCATATATCTAACTATGATAAGCAATTAATTAAAATTCAGAATAGGATATTAAAGATAATTTTTAGGCAAGGAAATAATGAAAAAGGAAAATTCTCTTTCAAACAGATGTGTAGAATTACCATTACATTTCAAGTCACCAGTATATGATAATTACTAATTATAATTACATAAGTAAATATAGGGAAATAGTACCAGGATTCATTAAATAATTCAATGAGCGTGAAATAAATGTTTTGTACCAATTCCAAATAATTCAAATGAAGAAAGATTGATGAAGTATATTGTACAAAATATGTTAAATTTATTAATAATAGAATTTAGGAACATTGAGAGTATGAGAGATGCAAAATAAAAGTTTATCATCTGGTTGTATTCAATAATTAAATCATGATATTAAAATTTTTTAAATGTCTAAACATCCGTTAACATATTGAGGCACCTCTTGATCAACTCATAGCTTCATGACTCAACCTAAATGGTTTAATACAAATTGAACATTAGATTTATCCTGATTCTAAGAAATAAGCTAGTTGATATGCCCTAACATATTCCTCATCATTCTGTACTTGCATGCTATACGTATGAACCCTTTTAGTGTCAGCCTTGTCACCTGGTATATGCAAAAAATCCCAGAGCTTTTTTGAGGAATTTGTTGATTTCTACATTTAAATCAATATAATATATATTTTAATATCAATTTGAAAATATATATTTTTTATTTACACTTGAAAACTTACAGGGCAAGTAAAATATTTTATTTATATTTTTTCTTCAATATACAGTTTAGGAAAAAATTATTTATTAAATTAAAAATTGGGCCAATGGCACTAAAAGGTTTAATCAAAACATATGCTAATTAGATAATCTTAGTAGCTAATAGTAATTATGTAACATATTATGTGAATAAAAATTAATATATCATTAATAATAATCTGAATCATTTATGCTTCATGGTATGGTACAGTTATAAGAGAAGTCTTTATGCCATAACAATTTTGTTCTAAATTTAGTCTTCACCTTGGCCTTAATAGTTTAAGTAAAAGTCTTTGTTTTCTCATTATTAACTCATAAATGTTGAATGATGGTATTGATAACCTAATGTAACTTGTCTTTGGTCATTCAACATATATAGGTGGAGAAAAATGTTATGGGTGATGAGGAAGTGGCGAAAGAACAGGCCAAAGTGGCTCAGGGTATAAAAGCCGAGTGTGATGCTGATCTATCTGAAGCAATGCCGATTATGGAATCAGCACTAGCAGCACTGAATACTCTCACACCAGCTGATATTACCATAATTAAAACTATGAAGAATCCACCAAAAGGAATTAAGCTAGTGATGGAAGCTGTTTGCATCCTCAAGGTTCTTTAAGTGTAAAAGAGAACATATTTTTCTTTATTATATATGTACACATTATAGAAGAGTCTTTTCTTTTTTATATTAGGAAACAAAACCAGATCGCGTACCTGACCCTTCTGGTAGTGGGCGAATGATAGAAGATTTTTGGGGGCCCTCCAAAAGAATTCTTGGTGACATCAAATTTCTTGATGGGCTTATTAATTACGACAAGGATAATATTCCTGTCAAAGTAATGAAACAGTTGGGTGAAAGAATACTTATTGATCCTGAGTTTGATCCTCAGAAAATTAAATCAGCTTCTACAGCTGCTGAAGGTGACTTAAAACTCCCTAATTTCTGTTTCTCTTAAATTTTTAATTGCTCATAGGAGAAAACTTGAGGCAGCTTTCATATACTTTTAGAGGTCTTTTTTAACTGATCATCTCTACAGAAAATCTTTAAAATACATACATAGAATGGTAACCAGAATCCTTAAAATAAATCATTCAGTGTGAAAATCAATTTTTAATTATATGAGCTTCTACTTGTTGTATTGCATTGTTATTTTGTCTACTTATTGTTATTTTATAAGATCAAATTTAAGATATCACCTACCCAATTCTAATAGCTACTTCTTAACAAGATAAATAATAACATGTACCTACTTCATAATAATAATTAGTTCTAAAATGTAGTCCCCATGAAAAGAGTATCTGCTTTTTAAAGAATTGAAAGATCATAAGTTTAAAATACTTAAAAATTGTATAAGCTTTATATCTAATCTTTCAAAGTTATATAATTTCCAATTAATTGAGTATATTCATATGTATATCATTTCAAGATATTTAATGTATTTCATGTTCTTTTATAAACTTTGCTGAGTAACAGGAGCATATGGTATGTTTCTTTTATGTACTTATTCATTGGTTCTGCATGATCTTCTGCATTCCTGTGATTTCACTTAGTCGGTGTTAAAAATTTTATATCAGCTTCCCATTTTATATTTTGTAATTTACCTAATTAACCCATAAAAACTCATAATTAATATATTAAAATAATAGTAGTAAACTGCATGTTTGTTTCATTCATAATTTTGATAGACATGAAATATGGAATTTCATAAATTTTATAACTATCAAAAATAGAGTCACCAAGAGTCTTCTTTAATCTCTTTCTGAAACTAAATTTAATAATTTTCTGAATTACCCCCCGGCTTAACGAATTAATTAATTTTAAATATTTAATATTCTGACAATACTGAAAACAAGAATACATCTAAGAAACTCTCTGGCTTAGTTTGTGGAATTCCTTCATAATATTCCTGTATTCCACTGGGAATACATCTTTTTCATTTTGATAAATAATTAATAAAATATTTACATGCAATTTTAAATTTGTGTTTAGTACAGTTTAAGTTGTCATACAATAGTAATTCAGAAAATATGTGGATGGCTTATTATATTATTTCACAGTTATACTATGCTCTTAGAATAATCCATATACCTTATGAATTATTCTCTGTAAAGTCCATTAAAGTCTCTTGAAATCTGTCCATTACTGTTGTCCATGCCAAAAAATTTTGTTGCATGTTACAAACTCGTCATGTACCATGTCTGTCCCAAACTGGCTGGAGAATACCACCATTCACATTCATCTGAAGGCAGTGGTTGAGTGAAGATTGTGCTTAGTACAAAGTGTGCGACCATACCCTCATTGAAAAAACAATGGCGCAAAATTTGGAGCAGCATTATGCAATTAAATTTTGCATTAAACTGAGTGAAAATGGTGCAGATATGCTAAAAATTCTTAGATAAGCCTTCAGGGAGGATGCAATGACACAGAACTGAACTTTCAAGTGGCATAAGTGGTTCTTTGAGGGTCGGGAGACTGCCGACAACGACGAGTGCTCAGGGAACCTATCAACGACAAAAACTTATGATACTGTCCAAAAAGTGCAACAACTTTTGGACAGCGATTGATGAATGAGTGTGCAGATGTTAGCCAAAGAAAGTGGCATATTCAAATCAGTTGTTCACAGAATTTTTAATTGAAGATTTGGATATAAAGGAACATCTGTGATAAGATGGTGCCGAAAATTGTCACCGACGACATGAAGGAAAAGTGCCTATTGAAGTGCCAAGAGTTGTACCAAGCCACACCACACTCATTGTTTCCCAGATCTTGCAAAAATGGGAATGGCAACACTTTCCCAGCCACTGTATAGCCTCCACTTGCCACCACTGGACTTCTTTTTGCTTCCCAAGATAAAAAAAACTCTTGAAAGAACACCACCATAGGATGCTGGATTGGTAAAAAGATGCATTGAAGGCCTGCCTATGAGAGGTCCTCATTGAGGCCTTCCAAGGAGCCTAAGAGGCATGGGTGAAGCATTGGAAAATTCGCATTGAGTCGTGAGGAGAGTACTTTGAAAAGTCCTAAAGAGATTGTAAGTTTATGTTCAATAAATGATCTTCAAAAAAATAATTACCTGAACTTTTGGGACAGACCCTGCTTATGTATATATGCTCTCAACTCATGATGAATCTCATTAATTTTCCCTGGCTAACTTTAAAATAGAAGTTGTTCTTTGGGAGAGTGAGAAGAATGGAGGCTGAGAGGAGATTATTGGAAGTGTTTGCAACCATCAAAAGAGAGTATGTGCACTCCTCTATGCTCTTTTTTGCATTTTGGACATTTTAGGTGACCAAGATATAATGCTAATCAAGCTAAAAATAAATAAATATTTGTAATCCCCTGAGAATCACCTGAAATGACAAGGTGGCATAATTAGATTTAATTATGGCTATATGATCTATATGACAGAGGCAGAACTATGAGAATAGAAGTGAATGAAACCATATTGGATTATGAGTCAGTCCATTCATTTACATAAAATTTACCTCCTCTAAGACCAATACTGTCTACTCATTATAGTATGCATGTCATGAATCTAGATAATTTGTTTGCACCTCTTTTGATTATGTACTCACTAAACATATAAGGTATAACATAATTCATCTTAATGTGCATGCACATCAGTTCTCATCAATGATTAAAATGTATGTTCTGCTTTTTAAAAAAATTTTGTGTAAAAGTGAGGGGATGGTAGTGAAATAATAAAAATTGAATAAAGTGACAAAAAAGATCCAAATTTTAAAAATTCCATAGTGATGGGTAACTGTAAATTTTGGTGACTTTTATGATAATCTATTTTGTTTCACATATTTCATGACATTCTTGTAACTCCCTTTACAAAAAATTATTCATAATAATTTCTATTATTTTATTTGCTCATCAGGGTTCATATTTGAGTATAAACTGGTGGTTCTTTAATGCAATGACATCACTTCATTATAGGCCTATGCAAATGGGTAATAGCCATTTCAAAATATGATAAAGTTATCAAAGTTGTGGCTCCAAAAAGAGAGGCACTGGCTATGGCTGAGGCACAGTGTAGGCAAGCAGAGGCTGCACTTGAAGTGAAGAGGAAAGAACTTAGAGATATCCAGGCTAAACTTACTGACCTGGAAGAAGTTTTGGAAAGAAATAAGCAAAGACGTTTAGAGTTGGAAGCCGATGTTGACCTCTGCAGTAAGAAGCTGGAGAGGGCTGACCAGTTGATTGGAGGTTTGGGTGGTGAACGTTCAAGGTGGGCTGCTATGGCCTTGAGCTTAGGAGAGATTTATAGAAATCTTATTGGTGAGCAACAAAACCACTGTATTTTAGAGATACAAATTTTCTGTGTTCTCATTTTAGAGATCTCTGATTACTTGTTTAAGTCAGTGATGACAGTAGCATGATCGTGAAGTATATTCTAACTTTCCATTTTGTAGGTGATGTTCTCATTGGAGCAGGTGTGTTGGCTTACCTAGGGCCTTTTACAAATCAGTTTCGTGTTGAGACAATAGAAAAATGGGTATCACTTTGTCAGTCATTAAATATTGTATGCTCGACAGATTTTGTGCTAATGACTGTTCTTGGTGATCCTGTAATAATTCGCCAGTGGAATATATTTGGCTTACCAACAGATTCATTTTCAGTTGACAATGCAATAATAGCAAAGTAAGTGAGATACATTAATTTAGTATAACATATTAAATAAATTCCTTAGAAAGTTTTACTTTGCAAAAATATACTATTGTATCCTCAGATTTTATAATGATGTGTTACAAGTTTTTCATGTTGTATCAAGTATTTGAGTGTCATTTGCTCAACAGTTAATATAATACCTCCATAGCTATAAAAATTTAAGGAACATTTTTAAATTCAAATCACCTTTTTGCTGGCAAATTTTGCCTGATTACAGGTGTTTGGAACAGACTGTGCTGTTCTTCATATTAACAGATTTACCAACCTATACATTTAGGGTTTAACCACCAACTAGAAATTCATATGAGTGGTCTAATTTCTAAATGTGTATCTATCATTTAAAAATTTCTATTTCTGTGAACAATGAAGTGGGATGCAATCGTAGATAAAGGTTGATAGCATATTCTGTACCTATATATAGAGGATTTCCATCATATAAGGGATTTGAAAGTTTTTAATTTAAACAAATTCCATGCCCATAAACTAAGTGTCCTCAACAGATATATGTATGGTATCAGTTTTGCATTTCTTATTTCAAAGTTTTGGATGGAGCATCATAATATGGTGGCATTTTGACAAATTTAATTTTGTTAAATTATAGTAAAAATTTTACTATATAAAAGTAAAAAGGCTTGTTAAAGGTAAAAATTCACAGTACTGCTTGTGCTAATATTACACCATGATATGCAGACAATTTCTTTGCCTCTTTGTGATCTTATTGATTATAGAAACAGTGTATTATTATACTTCTACTGTATTTAAAAGAGAAGAACTGTACAAGGAATTGAAAAGCAAGAATTAAAAAAACAAACATTCTTGTTGATGAATTCAACAATTAACATATTCCAAGCCACTCAGATAATTTTGTAGAAGAATTCTAATGAACAGGTGGACATATAAATATCATTATAATTAGATATATTATAAAATAGTTATGGTTAGCTTGTGAAAACTGATATGTCAACAATTGATAAGAATAAATACATTTCCTTTCTTTTTTAGGATCCATTTTTAAAAATTAATTTTTATTTGTATTTAAAATAGTTATTATCGGTACATTTAGATTATTGTATAAAGTTAACATGCTGCAGAAATCTTCTGAAAAGTTAACATACTGCAGAAAATGCCTGTGTGGATATTAACAGGTTTTTAAAGGAATTATGACGTTCTTTCATTGGTAGACCAAATTAGTTTGAAAGTAGATAAATGTTTTTTATATTTGTAAAATGTAACCTGTTATTATTATATTATGTTACCAATTTAAATATTACTGTCTTTTTAATATTTCAGAACAGCTAGAAGATGGCCATTAATGATTGATCCTCAGATACAAGCCAATAAATGGATAAAAAATATGGAAAAAGCTAATAATCTATCAATTATTCGTTTGAATGATTCTGATTATGTCCGGGTCCTGGAGGCTGGAATACAGTTTGGTCGTCCAGTATGTGATTTTTGAACTCTGTCTATCACTATAATTGCTTGTAGTGTAAACATATTGAAGTGATGCTCTCTTGCTCAATCCATTTCATTGGTATAAATCATTGGCCTGAATGCTGGGGGGTTGATGTGCCATGTAAAAATCCTCTTAATATTTTTATAATAAACATAACAATCTTACATAGTGCTATCTTTTAAATATTTAATGGTAAAGAGGTATCAGCTATAATAAATGAGTTCCCATTTTGAATAAAAGTATTAATCTAATTTATTTGATTTTTAAGGAAACCACTCATGTTTTTGTTTATACTGTATAAATTATTGTAATTAACCCTAGGGTTGATTTGATTGATGATGGTAGACATTATTTGGGGGAAAAACAAGTGAAAATAAGTAAAATAAACATGAAAATACCTTGTTATAACTCAACAATTTTCATAAACAACACCAGTTAACATGGTGCCCTTTGTGAGTAGACTACACAGAGAAACTCAACTTTAGTGCACTGTTATGTTTCTCCAAGTGTTTTCTACCACATTGCACTATACTTATCTTATTTCTACTTGCAAGTTTTAGACCTCTTGCAAGGTTTTTTTCTGAACTTTATCAATTTCTTGAAATCCTTGTGGATCTTTTTGTGCACCTAATCATTGGTGGAACTAAGAGGGTTAATAATTCTGGAAAAATATTTGTTTTTAGCATTCCTATTAATGAAAGAAAAAACCCTAAATGCCAATGATCATTGTTATTACAATTATTATTATTAATTACAGTTTATTACAATTATACTAAAATGAATCTGGATGTTAAAATTTTGGCACTTTTGTCAACATTTTGTACAGCTCAGTTATCTGATGCAGATGAACTATGGCATTATATACATGTTCTATTGTAAGCATACATTTACCTTATAGCATTACAGATACTGTGTATTAATCTTTTACTAGGTTCTATTGGAGAATATTGGTGAAGAATTAGATGCTGTGCTGGAGCCTTTACTTCAGAAGCAGACATTTAGGCAAGGTGGAACACTCTGCATCAAGCTTGGTGATTCAATAGTGGAGTATTCTCATGAATTCAGGTAGATGATTTTTTCGAAGTAATTCAGATTCATATTTCCCAAAATAAATCAATTCATTGTGTTTTCCATTATTTATGTCCATGATTGTAATGATTAATTTTAAATTTTTTTCAGAGGGACCGCAAATATTAAAAATTTACCAGAAACATTATTTAAATTCTAGGTTGTTTATTTAATTAGCACATTAAACTTGTTGTTAATTTAGTTAACAAGTTCCATGTAATTATTTTTGTGAACTAATATTCATATGGTAAATTTTTTACCACTTCAAACCCAAAATTTCATGAATTAATCGAATTTTGTTGTCACTGCTTATCTTTTAAGTATTTCAATACAATAATATATCCTGAACACAACTGAAATTAAGATGATTTAAGAGACTTTATGATTTAGTTGAATATGGTTTCTTAAATTTTAGCATTAACCAGTACTTCATGAATCTATGTCATTAAAAAGAAAGTTAAAGTGTTCATTGTCATTAATCGATGAATTGAGGAAGCTAAATAAATATTATAACTAGTCAGTCACTTATCCACAAAATCTAACCACTGCTCAGTCAGTTAAAAAAAAAAGAAATACCAATGTTAACAGGAGGTGGTGATAATCCAGTAGTTAGTGTGTCTGGCTGCTGAATGGGGGACTTGGGCTCAAGTCCTGGTGATACCTCTGGACACCTCCAGCTAAACCAAAGCTGAATGAAATTTAAGGAAGGGATTCTCAGGCATCAGTTCCCCTTGTTGGCTGATAATGTTTGCTGATGAGGGTTTGAGGGTTTTTTTGGGATGGGGAGAGAGACCCCTCATGGGGAGCACTTAGTGTGAAATACTAGCAAGCCAAGGAGAGGGAATGGGGGGAAAGGACTCCAAAAAACCATTTACAATTTTGTCATTGCAAATGGACACTTTTTAAAATTTATAGTTGTCCCATTGCATCAAGTCTACATTCTTTATTTTCATAAGTATGGAGAATCTCTGATTCAACATCACCTCCGTGGTCATGTTTAATGAGATGTTTGGCAAAGAGAGATGCCATGTTCTTACTTTTGACACTTTCTTTATGCTCCTTGACTATTTCTTGGAATTTCTTTCACATTTTCTCAATAGGAACTAGACTTGATTAAAATTATAGTAGTGGTTATTCAGAAGAATTAATAAATTTTACCAAAATAAACTTACAAATATGGGTGTAAGCAACATTTAAAACCCCAAATGTGTAAAAGATTCCACTGTCAAATGGTGATGCATTCTCTATTTAGGGAATGTGTCTAAAAATTATGTAGGAAAAGACCAAAATAAAAAATCAAAGTTACATTTTATAATAAATTAACCCTAAAAAACTTGATCTTGCATGCTTAAGACACATGGATCAGAGAGAATTAGTCTTCATAGTACCTGTCTGATTCAAATGTAAATAAGGAGCTAGACTGATTAAAATTTATTAATTACAATTATAACCGTGGGTATTCAGAAGAATAAGTTAGTAAAATTTACCAAAAGAAACTTACAAAATGCTAAAGAGATTCTAAAGACAAAATCAGATTTATCAATGTTGGTAATTACCTTATCAAGGCAAACACTATTTCTTGTTGGTTCAGAATTAGCAAAATATAAATCAAATGACCAAAGAAGGATATTACTGGTTTGATACACCAACTGGTTTACACATATGTGATAGCTTGAAAAATGTATTTTAGTGATTAATATTTGTACAAGTTTGAAGATATCATCTTTAAAAATTCAAATTTTTACAGGTTTTATATCACAACCAAACTTCCCAATCCACATTATTTGCCTGAAGTAGCAGTGAAGGTCACCTTAGTGAATTTTATGATCACACCCATTGGCTTACATGACCAGCTGCTAGGTATAATTGTGGCCAAAGAACAACCAGATCTTGAAGAAGAGAAAAACCTCTTAATATTACAAGGTGCTGAAAATAAAAGGTTAGATTTGTTTAATGGAATTACCATTTCAGTGTTTTGATCTTGTGATCTTTTTGCTTATCCTATTACATTATTAAAATTTGATTGAAAAACATGGTTTTCATAATGTTTTATAGTAAGTGGATGTCTTTTAATAATACATATTAAGTTCAATATACTACGAGGGAGCTTAGATAAGTCAGTGACTTTTTGAATTTCCCGCGCAGTTACTCCAAATGCAACAGTGCTGCCGTCAACTGTAATC
>WURS02043979.1:0-11165 GCA_011762765.2 Rhinocypha anisoptera | reverse complement strand
GTCATCTTCAGTAACCTGAAGATGACTTTGCAAGTCGAAATCTAGGTAGTATATAAAAAAATTTTCATGTGGAAAAACCAAGTGTTTTATCTTCATTGTCTTGGTGATTCTTATAACTACAATTTCCGCGTGCGAAGTTAAATTTGTAGTTCCATAGTCGAATTTTTCCTTTTTGGGATAGGTATGAACTTAGTGATGTCTTTTGGTCAGACTGCTACCTCAATCCATATCTCCGCATAACCTCCACGCCACCGCCATTTTCCTAAACACTATGATTTCTACACTAATATTATTTACACCTACTGCCTTGTTGAGTACACTTCATTTCCCTTCATACTTTCTCTATTTCTCTGCCTATAATGCCTTAGCCATTTATTTTCGATAACTTACCCTTACCTTTCTAAATATAATGTCAAAGACCTAATTTCCTTACCGTATTGATTCGAAGAAAACACTTGATTCTTCCACGGAAAGGTTTGCATGGAATTTCTTCTCATCAATATGCTGAGCAAATTCCTCCTAGTTACTCGTACGCCTGAGACAATGAATGCCTTACCATAAATTCTTTCGCGTACTCTTTCCATCTCAATTGAATCTCTTACTGTCAAAAGTTTTTCTGGCGTATCTATTATAATAGGTACATGTTTTCCGCACCTTATTCCTGAAAGTTCTTTTACCTTCCTGTAGAGCGCACCTATTTCTCCCTGGTTCCTAATTAAGTTTAATTTTTCCATTCATACCACTCCCTCCACCATGATCCCTTCACACTATTAGTCATTTTTCTCAGTTCGCCATTCCTCCCCGTTTGCATGTCTTTGCGTTCTTCCATTTCCTCTTCCTCCTTCTTCCCTCTCCTTTCTCTCCAATCTGTCTCTATTCCATCGCCTCCTCTCTCATCCATCTTCCTTGCCGTCTCTTCTGTAACCGACCGCTTCTTTTGTACTAACAATTCCTAATTTTGTCTCTGTAGTTTTCTGCAATCCTATTTTGATATTTTACCTTTTCACATTTGTCATGCAGTCTTAAAATCTTTGGAACTTCTAACCCTTAGACTTTCCGTTATTTTCGCAATCCGTGATTTATACATATTACTTCCATTAATTCCCTTTTAAAAGCTTCCATGTTCCGTTTACGGAACCTTCTTCCGAATTTGAGTGTCTTTAATTTTAAACTTTATTTCATTCTTTGAATTTATCCCGCTGCTCCTGCGTCTATGTCCATTATGTAGTCTCACTGGTATCTCCCTGCGTCTACCATGTGTACCTACATCTGATCGTCTACGTTATGCATTGCAAACCGATGCAAGAGCGTGTGATAGGGGTGAGCCAGCGCCAGGCATGCAACCTTACATGCATATATTAGAAGTTATTCTCATTGAAAGAAATTTCAATGACAAAACTATATACTGTATGTCATGCTGGTGTGATGCTTGTGGTGCATGGTGTGGTGTTTGAGCCACGCGTTCCTGACCACTAAATCCACTCCTCTGCAAAACTTTGCCAACTCATCCCTGAGTTCATTTCTTAAACTATATCCCCTCCCCTCATACGCGTCTCCTTCCCGGAAAAACAAATTTCAATTTCATATTGCTCTCAGGTATTCTCGATCACTTCCTCAAGTTCCTCTGAAACCTTATCCGCTCTTTCCTCCTTTGTAGTGACCGCCTACATTGTCATATACTGAGATATAATCCCGTTGATGTCAGGAATCATTTCGATCGATTCAGCCCATACTTTTTCGAGAAACGTAAGAGAGGTGGTTTCCCGTTACCTTCGTCAATAGACAGAATTTTTGTCGTGATCTCATCACGTCATAGATGTCCGCCCCTCTTGGAAACGGATGCCTTGACTGCCGTGTACCTACTCCCTTCCCTTTGGCCCTCATCCTTCGATCTCTCGGGCTTACGTTAACTGCAACACCGGAAGTGATTGTTGCTTCGGCTAGTAGATCTTTAGGTTCCATCGGAACACGCAAGCACTTCCACCACGCCAAGGTGGGGAGGATTTGTGAGGAGGATCTGCTTCTTTTGTACATTTATAAAACGAATGTCGTTGACATCTTCGCACGGTACATTGCCTGCCTCTGCCAAGTCAAAATTCTTATATTACTTTTCCGATAGTCATTTTATTGATGCTATAATTTATTTATTTTATTTATTTATTTTCCAATCGCCCACATACAGCACTAACAAGCCAATTTAAAGTGGACACCATAACATTTTTTAAAATAACTATGACGAGAGACACATCCTTGCCCTAGGTGAATATAGAAAAATCCACCTAGTCGGGATTCGAACCCGCGATCCTCAGGTTGGCAGACGAGGACGTTACCCCGCCGCCACCGAGGCCGGCGGGGTAACGTATTATTTATATTAATACCTCCTAATGTTCAATTTCATTCATTTGAAATATTTTACGCTGTTAGAAATGATGTGATACCACTAGATTGTAACTTTTTTCATAGACTGATAAATGGGTTTTAAATAATTTCCAATAATAGTAGAATAAATTTTATCGGTATCGTCTTATATTAGTACGCTAGGTACAACTGCCATTAGCTCTCATCGAGTTGCCTCAGTTCTAGTAGTTTCCGAGCCAATGCTAACTGGAACTAACTAATGCTAAAATTCACGCAGATGTGACCTCCAAATAACAGTTGACCAAGAGTTTTCTTAGCGGAAAATATCCATCTATATCTTCGAACTGATCATGGTGGTACTCGGTATAAAAGACGCGTAAATGCGCCAGGTAAAGATACTTCCCACTTATAGTTTTCCCGTTTTACTAATACTATGGGAAATATTTTTGTAATAATAAATGGTGCACTGCATGTATACCTTACATTTACTATTTCGGAACTATTAAACATAATGAATTATTTTATGCCTACTTATTTACGCGAACAAGTGCTTATAATCACTAAAAAATATACCACGACATCCGTCAAGCTTTCTCCACGTATTCCAATCGTATCAAATACAGAAAATAAGGAAAAGTAGGGCAAAATTGGCATATTCGAGGAAATATAAACATCACTAGAAAAGATATTGCATTATTTAATAAACATAGCAGCAAGTCAAAGGTAATATTGTTTTGCTGCACAAAAGAATGCTTGTTATGGAGAGAATAATTTTTAAAACCAATTTCACAAACGAAAAAGATACGCGCATGCTCAATGTCACATGCACATCATTCCAATGATATCCTTTTTGTGAGTGTATTGCAATCCCAATCTTTATCATCTTCATTGAGTTTTTCTCAATGGCAGGTGCTTGGCGTCAATGGCAGGTGCTTTACAGACGTCTTCCCAGTACCCTCCTTAATTTCACGTACCCCCCACCCCCTTCAACTTGTCTACAACCCTCTCCCTTTCTTCCTCTTTCGACTCTTTCTCTACTGCGCTCTTCATCGATTACTCATTCCTCAAAAAGTGTTCACCCAATTTCCCTTCCGTTTTTTAATAATTCCCGTCAGCATTCGGCCGTAAATCCTCAAATCACTTCAAATAATTCTTTTCACTTTTCACCTGGTCCACATTTGAAACGCGTCCTTTGTCCTTCCATCCCCTTTTCTAACTGTCCATGTTTCAGACCCCTGCAAAAATACACTCAAACATAGCATATCATCAACAGTTTTTTTTAATCCCTTGTCCATCTTGCTTGCCAACAATTTTTTTATCTTGTTGTATCTTAGAATTCTCTCACTCCCCTTCCCTGCCACAGCGTTACAGTCTCCCAAGACTACCTTACAGCAGTTTCTTTCCTCTTCTATTTCCTTTTCTATCATGCCATAAATCTTTTCCGCCCAATTGCCAACATGACTAAATGTTGGAAAATATACCTGTATTATCAGTAAAATCCTAAACAGTATACTCTTGTAACTGATCTGCTGACCTTTTCTGTATCCATGATTCCAATTCCGCTTCTTACATGTTTCTCTCCTGAACAGTAAAGAGTGCAATATTCCCCATTTGACTTCTCCATTTCCTTCTCTTCTAACCTCACTCATTCCTATCACATCCGTCTTATTCATTTTCATCTAAAGTTCTCTCTCTTACCAAATTTTACGATTTCCCTATGCCCATCAGGGTTCTTTTCATGGTTCTACGTCCCAATTTATCAGTTATTTCCCCGAGAGATCCGACTAGGAAACTAATTTACTTATGGAACATTTATTCTGTGGTTTCCCGTCGCTTATCCCCTTAGCCTGCTGTAATCGATCCGAGTAATATCATCCATCTTTGGAGGTAGTTTTCAACCCCAGGACAACAGGGTTCCCTTCCCTCCGTCCGCTCATCCGCCCTCTGATTAGGCCGTTGGCATTTGATAGAGGGGTGACTTCTTAACCCGGAAACACAAGAATAAGGATGTATCCTGACTCTTGGCCAGATGTTTCATATATTCATCAGTATATATAGGTAGATGAAGGGTTTAGAAATTTGGGTGGGAGAGGTTCTGTATGATCGCGTCTCGAACCCCTTAAAACCCAATAGTCGGAATTATACACAAATCACTGCATATATTCCTGAAATCTGCGTTGATACTAAAATGAGCCTGCATAACTTTACAAAAAGCACTACATCAATCATATCCAGAAAGTTTATTAAGAAAAATAAAATGTATTTTTAAAATATTTTTTTGAAACAACATACAAACCACACTAGTTGTCAACATAGTTTTCATCGTTGGTTAGGAATTTATCATAGCAGGGATAATGGATAGACACATGTTTTTCCTCACCGTCTTCGTTGATATATTGTCTGCGAGAAATATAAGTGCTAAAAAGAAAATAACGCGTATGAAGAGATCGGCACTGTGCTTTGAGGTGCAGCAACAAGACGAGCGTTTATCCTTTGCCTTTGCTGTCCGTGAAGGGTCTCTTTGCCTTCGATGGCTATTCCTTTCTGGAGAGCAGTTCAAAAAAGCGACAAAATCTCTCAACAATTAGCAGGAATTCTAGCTGATATTATTTCTATTAAGGTGAATACTGAAAATACTTCCCCACGATGACAAATATCTAAACGATGGTCGAAACTAGTTGAATAATAGTATGAGGTTGGTGCCTTGTGCTGTAGATAATTTAAAAAGTATGCATTTATTTTTGATAACCTAATGGGATTTCTGGGCCTGAATCGTTCATTCGTTAGAAAACTCCCAAAATACATGAAAATATTGGAGAACAGCATTGGCTTTATCGAGATTCACTACTGGCATTAACGATTAGAGTTAAATGCGAAAAAAATTATAAAATATAATAAGGAAGAACCTATACACGATTCTTTATGCGTCCAACGATCCGTTTCCTTTATACGAGAAAATATTTGGCATATAAATATGTGATAAATTGTGCTACATATCTTCAATTTATCGGATACGAACTCAGAATCTCACTATTTCCTAAAATAATACTGAAAGATTTTTTTCTTCCAATCATTAGAATCAGAGCCCATTTTCCTTAGATTTAATTTATGAGACAGAGAACGTCATTTTAAATAAGTGTTTGGATCTAGTGATTTCATTTCAAAATTATTATAACAATACCAAAATATTCGATTCTACCGATAGAATTATCCAGGAAAATTATCAATGAATCTGAAAAAACTAGCATTTGATGTTCTTGAGCTCTTATGAATGACTCGGAAATTATTGCCTCTCATTTTATGAGTAATTTACCAGGAATAGCACAACTTCTTTAAAATGTTAGAGATGGCCCATAAGTTTAATTCTAACTGTATTTATCTAAATTTTTAAAAATCTCAAAAGATTTATTTTTCATCTAAGTCAAAATTTAATGGTTTATATGTCAGCTAGACGATCAGTTCGTAAGAAGGTTTTCCAGGAAGTGCATCGCTTGTGTCCATTTCCTCGGGAGACAGTTTTGCCGGCGTTATATTAATACAACGCCGGAAAAACTGTCGTCCTGAAGACACCGAATTTGGTGTCTTCAGTCAATGAAGACGCCGGCCCGGAATGCTGGAAGACCTTCCAAATCATCTCTCCAAATGATCTTTATACGGATGAAAAACACGTCTGTTAGGTAGGTTCAGCATAAAACGTTCTTGAGTCCATTGTTAGATACAGATTTAAACTTGGTGATAATCATTCATAACAAAAAAATTGAGTCCTCTTTGGAATATTTAGATGCCTGTAAATGAAATTATAATTCAAGATGTGCTGTTTGATATGTGTTTTGGTGAATTTTATTCGCAACTCACCCATAATACCCCTTTGTGGAATATCTCTGCACATATTCTAAGATTCAAAAATAGATTTCATAATCTTTGCAGGATAATCTCTTTTCTTATGACGTGTTATATATGCAATGTCACTCATATGATCCTTAGACAAATAAAGAATTGTTTTTAGTATTATATGAAGATGATTTCAATTTATATGGTGTATCCTTCACACCTTCTAATGTTTTTGAAGTAATATTCATGCATATATTGCTCAGTTAATTTTAATGTGGACGAATGAGCATATTTCTGATTAAGTTCAAATATACGCGGTGACGGTTTTAAGTTGAGTAACGTTATACGCTGCACAGGGTGATGTGTTGAGATGTTTCGAGAGTTATTCATCTCGGATTATGTTATATCTCCTGATGTTGTGCTTTTAAACGAATATTTGTGAATGCTGTTCTGTTTAGCGAATTGAGTATCGTCTTGAGTGTACAGTTATTGTTTGGGTAGAATAAATGTTTGCTCTGAATTGGCATTTTAAGTGCCTGCCAATTTCCGTAACTGTTTGTTTTGGTAGATTAATAACTAAGATGATGGATGGCAAAAATCCTGAACCAAGACAATCTTTGGCGTTATTAGTTTTTAAATAGTATTACTCGTTGAAGTCTGTGCCATCACCTGTTGCTGTCTTGTCCTATATAAAATCATAATGGAAGATCTCAAGCAAAAGTTTTTATTATTAATTAATAAACCGGTGTGTATTTCTTAAGTGTTTTTCGCCCTGTCATGTAAATATCAATGCTTTTCTCACAACAATTATTTTGATGTTTAAAGAATCAACATCAAAGATTCGACGAAGGCGAGAAGCCTCCGGATTGGATGTACAGAAGAAAACAATCCAGAACAGAGGACGAAACCCAAAAAGTTGCAGAAGATATAGAAATTCTTGACAGTATTGACGAAGGGTACTTTGTAGAAGAGAATGAATTTGACTCATGTCGGTTTGAATTAAAGGTTTGTTATTAATTTGCTCATCAAACCAAGGTCATATTAAATTGCTTTAATCTCCTACAATGTATATTAATTGTCATTTTTATAAATACTTAGAAATTACCAGAAAAGTTGGAATGTGAAAAAATTCAGCAAGAGCGGTTGAAACTATGCCGGCAACAGAAGGTTGTGTCTAAAAAAGTACTTCAGTTAATTCTCCAGAAGCAAGTGGCGTGCAGTGAAGAGTTTAAAAGGTAACCAAATTAATCAGTTTTCAGTATATATCAGCTCAATGTTTGTTATATAGAAAACCATTTTGAAAGCAATAATGGATTTTTTAAAATTAAATATTTCTGCGCTACTGATCTGATGAACTAATTAACAGCATTATGAGATGACACAGTAAAAGATGTTTTATGTCACATGCTCCAGAGTGTTACTTGTCCAGGATGATGTGGGAGTGGCTCTAAGGAAGGCTGCAGATGGAAGGCATTGGCTTGGACTAGCTCGACACAACCTCACATCAGCAAGCCTGGGGATTCTAGCTAATTACAAGAAAAGGCTTGCCCTAACTTCACTCCTCACAGCTTTACATGCCATCAAGACACTGGTGGGTGGCATTTTCTTTGAATACTCATTTCTTGCTAGAAAAGAATGTGCAATAATGAAAATAATAACATTGGAAAAGATATATGTCATGTTTGCAAAAATAATGATTGAATTTATCTTTCTGTTTTGGGAAGCAACCATATCAATTATAGTGTATTTAAAGATTTTTGATCTAATCAAGATTACAATAGCTATGTTGGCAGTGCTTGACATTTGCTGAACATCCTCTTTTGTGAATGAATATTGAATGAAGACATATGTTGTTCTATTGTGTTTTTGGGTAGTATGAAGTTATTATGAAGTAAAAAATCGTGGGCAGTGTGCATAGCAAATTTTTCCAATGGGCAGCCACTTCCTCTAGGGAATTTTAATATATTCTATTCTTTGCTGGCATAGCCATTGATGACAAGGTATTTTGAATATTGTCACAATTTTTTAAGTATGAAAATTAATAGACTATTAAAATATAATGCAAATACTCCCTTGTGTATGTGAAATATCTGGAGTCATCCTTGTGTCTCCATTACTCACACTTCCAAGGTTTGTGAGAACTTTCTCCCTCTGTAGTGAGCCACTAACCAATTAAAAATTATGAAAAAGTGAAAGGCAAAATATTCGGCATAACTCAATTCCTATTTTTCATAACTCTGTGGACTTTTTGTTCTTCATTTTATTTAAAAAGGTTCAATATTGATTCTGACTTATAACTGGGTCGAATAAAAACTTTCCCTTTTCTTTGAAGACACTAGTCCAGAAAACATTTTGCTGTTCCACAAGATATATTTATTAATGCTACCGGTTTCAATACAGAGTATCATCTTCAGGCAAGAAGATAATACTTTGTATAGAAATAGGTCACATTAAAAAATATATCTTGTGGAACAATAGTATTTGCCTACCTAGTGTCATCATGAAGGAGTTCCACCAAGTGATGGCAGCTTCAGTTGCTCTTATCTCTGAATTACAATATTGCTCTCATTCCTGCATTACAATTATATATTAGGACATTGTTTAGCATTAAGATGAATACTTGGCAATCCATTATGAATTTCCCTTGGCAAAATGGTTCATGATCATGATGACATTGCACTACAGTGAATCCCAGGTTATATGTTAAATAAAAATATGGTGGACACCCTTTATGATAGTTGCACATAATTATTGAAAAACTATCCTAAATTGAAAATAATGATTTATTCATGTTACTTGTATTTGAGCCCCTTCTGAAATGCAACTTTCTATTCATTCATTGGACAGCACCAATCTGAGGAGAAGGTACAAGAATTGCTGCATGGAGGGACCACCGATGCCTCAGATGGTGTGGGTGTTCCAGTGGGGGGTGGTGGTGGCGGGGACTATGTGGGGGCCATTCGCCTGCTGCTTGAGTGCCAGGCTGCTGCTGCCACATTTGGGCACTTCTCGTGTGTGGATGCCCTGAGTGTCAAGCTACAGGACACACTGGAGATGGCAGAAGAACAGCTGGACATGGCCCTAGCCAAGGTCAGTGTCCTGTAGGGTTTCTTAATTCACTTGACTGACCACCTTCCCCATCCTTGGAACAAGGCTTCATGTAATTTAGATATTTACTGAAACTAGTGGATAGGACAATTATCCACCTATTGGGACATGGGAATTAATTAACAGACACATTGAATTAATCATTACTGATATCCCAGCATTAAGTAATGAAAGACTCTTGAGGAAATTAATTTTCTTCGTCCAAAACAGCCAGTATCTCTACATGAAAAGACGCATGGCTGACAGTTACTCACCAAAGTGACAGCCATTTTGTATGCGCAGTTGTTATGTAACAGTCGTTTGAATGAAATGATGTGAGTGTTTTTGTGAAAATGGACAAATTCGAGTATTGAGCTGTTATTAAATATTTGATTTTGAAAGGCAATATGTCTATGCAAATCACAGATGAGTTGGATTCTGTGTATGGGGACACTGCAGCATCATTTACCACAGTGAAATTTTGGGCAGCTGAATTTAAACGTGGTCATAAGAGCTTGGGAGACGATGAACGTTTGGGAAGTCCAAAAACTGTAACTACTGATTAAAACATCGCCAAAGTTCACCAAATGGTGCTAGACGACCGCCGAATTAAAGTGAGAGAGATAGCAGAGGTTATGAACATGTCAAAAGAACGTGTTTGTCACATATTAAATCATATTTAGGCATGAGAAAGCTGACCGCACGTTGCGTGCCGCGTTTGCTCACGTTATCCCAAAAACGTGTTCGAATGAACATTTCCAACGCTCTGTTGGCTCAGTTTTGATAAATCCGATTTTTGTCGCCGATTAATTACTGTAGATGAAACTTGGATACACCATTATACGCTCGAAACAAAAATACAGTCACAACAGTGGACTGCACAGGGGGAACCTTCTCCAAAAAAAGCAAAGACTGTTTTTTTGGCTGGGAAAGTGATGGCGACTGTTTTTTGTGATAGTCATGGAGTTATTTCAATCTATTATCTCCAAAAAGGAAAAACCAGGAAAAGGAGAAAGCATCTTACGCATCATTACTTAACTATCTGAAGGGAGAATTTGCGGAAAAAGAAAATTCTTTTTCACCAAGACAACGCACCGTCTCACGCCTCAGCGATTGCCATGGCGAAAATCCACGATTTACAGTTTGAACTGCTTGACCATCCACCTTACTCACCAGATCTAGCCCCAGACGACTTCTTATTGTTCTCTTATCTAAAATTTGCGCTCGTAGGACCGAGATTTTCGTCAAAGAAGAGGCAATCACCTTCGTGAACAATTTTTTTGCAGAGAAAAAGGCCGAGTACTTTTTATATGGGTTACAGAGATGGGAGCATCGCTGGGAGAAGTATGTAGAGTTACAAGGAGACTATGTTGAAAAATAAAAAAAAAGACTAGTATCTTTGCTGGGTAGGAAACTTTTCAGACCATCCTCGTATGCATGTATGTATGTATATATACTCCACTGAGCTTTTCTTCATGTGTGTGTATATATATATACCACAGCCACAGGAGTGGCGACGAAAAACATAGAAAACAAAAATAAATAACACTCACGAATAATTAGGTCCAATAATTTCGATGGGACGTCCCATCTTCTTCCAGGCGAAGGTGAAAAGGATCCTTTTCACCTTTGCCCCCCAACAAGCGAAGTCACAAGGACCTTCACGAGAGCACTCAGTCACAAATATATTTGAAATTCGGTATGGTACATCTTCAAACCAAAGAAAAAATCCTATTGGAAGGACAGGATACCTATACCCTTGGCGGAACTCGGGACCTTTTGGGACGGCCGGCGAGCGTGCTACCAGCAATGCGAACCCGGCAGACACGGGGACTCGTGCACGTCGGCCGAATGGCGAGCCCTCCCTCCTCCGTCCCCCCAATCGCCCT